>JAXCGZ010013309.1:105000-148474 GCA_037179515.1 Halocaridina rubra | reverse complement strand
ACCCATTATCCATTTTTAGATATTGGTACCAAATCTGCCAATTTCCACTCCTTTGGTACCAATCCTAATTTTATTAGATTATAGACTAGTGCAGTTAGTGGACAGCTAAGCTCTGCCTTGCACTTCTTTAATACTCTAGCATAAATTTCATCTGGTCCCGGAGATTTATGAGCCTTTAATTTATCTATTTCTTTTATTACCTCCTCCCTTGTAATATTTATTGTACTAAGTATATTATTGGGACAGTCTGTGTATATGTATTCTACCTCTGGAATATACTGTATTCCAAGTTTTCATTGGTATATACAGATAAGAAATATTAATTTAAACATGTACACATCTCTTTATCATCATCTGTGAAATGACTGTTGGCTACTTCAACTGGTCCAACTTTTAATCCCTAGAGGACACCAGAAAGGAAGGGTAAGGGAAACTAGACAAAGACAGATTTATGAATCCTGTATATATAAATGAAAAATAAATGGATGGAAAAAAAAATAAATAAAAGCAGCCTTTGTCGTAAACTCGAAACAGCATTATATGAGGACTCCTTGTATGTCATTTTTAAGCATTGTGGAGTGTGTGTGTGTAATAACCTAATTGTAATTACCCAATTGTGGTTACGGGAAAGAGCCCAAAGCTCGTATCTTCCCGTCTCCTGATCGGTTCCATTTTATACTTAGTGATACTTATCATACCTGTCCTTAAAACTATGGATTGAGATAGCATTAACTACCTCCTCGCTTAGCGAATTCCAGTTATCAACTACTCTTACACTGAAAAAGTATTTCCTTACATCCTGCAAAGAAGTTTTCTTACGAAGCTTCAAACTATGACCTCTAGTTCTAGAGCCAGCCATATCAAAATATCGATCCCTATCCACTCTATCATAACCATGAAGGAATTTAAAGACTGTCACCATATCCCCCCTCAATCTTATAGCTTCGAGTGATGGTAAGTCTAATTCCCTCAGCCTCCCATCATAACTGAGATTGCGTATTTCTGGCACCAGTTTCGTGGCATGTCTTTGAGCTTTTTCAAGCTTAGCTATATGCTTTTTCAAGTGTGGATTCCAAAAGGGGGCTGCATATTCGAGTTTTGTCCTCACATAGGTTACATAAATATTTCTGAACATTTCTTTGTCCATGTGCCTGAAGGTTACCCTTACCTTTGATAAGAATGCATATGCTGCCCTTACTATGCCATTTATATGTATTTCTGGAGACAAATCTGCCAGTATGTTTACTCCTAGATCTCTCTCATTTTCTGTTTGTTGAAGTTGTACTCCAGCCACCGAGTAGTCAAGCTTGGGCCTTCTTGCACTTGTACCCATTCTCATTACCTTACATTTTGAAGTATTGAATTTCATTAGCCACTTTTCTGACCACTCATGCAGACTATTTAGATCTTCCTGAAGTTCTCTACCATTGTTCTCGTTTTTTACTTTCTTCACAATCTGTGCATCATCTGCAACATATTCATGAATGAATTTACAGACTCTGGTAGGTCATTTACATATACAGGGAACAAAACTGAACCCTGTGGAACTCCACTACTAACTCGTCTTCATTCAGACACTGAGTGTCTTACTCTAACCCTCTGTTCCCTTCCTTCTAAGTAAGTTTTTATCCATACCTATTCTAGCCATTGCTTGCAGCTTCCTAATAAGTCTCCCATGTGGAACAGTGTCAAACGCTTTCTGGAAGTTTAGGAATATGCAATCTGCCCAGCTCTCTCTTTCCTGTAAGATTCGGCTTACCTCATCATAAAATTCTAATAAGTTTGTTACTGTTGATCTACCTTCTCTGTAGCCATGTTGCCTCACTGACAAAAAGTTGAAGGATTCCAAGTGAAGAGAGATATGTTTCCTTAGTAGTTTCTCCATAACTTTGCAAACTATGCTGGTCAAGGAAACTGGTCTATAGATTAGAGCCGTATCCCTCCTTCCCTTTTTGAAGATAGGTATCACATTTGCTTGTTTCCAGCATCTTGGAATCTCCCCTGACTCCAGTGACTTTTAAAATATGATACTTAGTGCCACTGATATTGAGTTTGCACATTTTTTAAGTACATGAGGGATATGTCATCAGGACCTGTAACTTTATGAACATCTAAATCCATCAGCGCTTTGCATACCTCTATGGCTGTAAGGTTGATGTTCTCTAATACCGGCCCTTGAGCTCCTATCTCTGCAATCTGAGGGGGTGGGGTATTTTCTACTGTAAATACTGACTGAAACTCCTTGTTCAGTTTTTTGCAGATCTCTTCATCCGTCTCAGTGATGCTTCCATCCGATCTCTTAAGCCTTAAAACTTGTTCTTTTACCTTCAGTTTTCCTCTGATAAAGCTGTGGAAAAGTGTGGGATTTGCTTTAGCCTTCCTGGTGATGTCCCTCTCATAGTCTCTCTCTGCCTCTCTTCTTTTACTTAGGTAGTAATTTCTTGCTCTTTTGTAGATTTGCCAGGCATTTATGTTTTTTCTCCTCTTATACCTTTTCCAGCATTTGTCTCTCCACTCCTTAGCTCTTTTACACTCATTATCGAACCATTTCTCTCTGGCATGAATTACACCTACTTTGGTGACAGGTATGCAGCAATCTACTATCTTCACATATTTCTCACAAAAGATGTCATACATTTCTTGTACAGATTTGTTGTAAAATAAGGTTCTCCAGTCAATAACTGCAAAAAGTTCATTCATTTTGATGTAATCTCCTTTCGGATAGTTTCTCCTCATGTCCTCAGTGCCTCTACTCTCAGGCAGAATATCTTCAATGATATATTCCATCAACAACACACAGTGGTCACTCTTTCCAATTGGTGGTTCATACTCAATTTTTTCAATATCCAACACATTATCTGTGAATACTAGATCAAGTAGTGATGGCTCATCCCCACCCCTGGCCCTCGTTGGTTCCATTACATGTTGGTGTAGGAAATTCCCTTGTACGCAATCTAGGAATCTTGCCCCAAATGAGTCCTCACCACTGTGTGGGTCAAGATTTATCCAATCTATCTCTTTATGATTAAAATCTCCCATAATCAAAATCCTACATTTTCTCTCCCATGCCATGTTAACAACTGAGTTTATGACTTCAATAGTACCTATATGACTTTCCTCATAAACTTCTAGCCTATGTTGGTTCCTTGGTGGGTTATATACAACAGTTATTATAATGCTTTCTGACCCAGTATTTATGCGAGCAACAAGAAATTCCTTGAACTCATTTTCTGTAGCCAAGTTTATTTCTTCAACTTGAATCCTTTCTCTAATGAGCAGTGCTATCCCTCCACCAGTCCTCTCAGATCTTTCAACCCTTAATATTCTGAAGCCCTTAGGAAAAACTGTGACACTGTTTATGTCCTCACTCAACTTAGTCTCTGTAATTGCTACTATATCTGCCTTACTGATATTAATTCTACTGCCTTACCAGCTAATACATCAGCATTTGTGTATAACAGTCTTAATGAGGCCCCATCCCCTGATCTTCTGTCATTATCTTCTTTATCTCCCCTTTGTCTGGAAGAACTCTGAAATGAAAATTTTTCTTCTCTTTTTCATTTCTTTCCACATTTAACCTTCTTGCCACTGGCAAAAAGTTTTTGATCTTTCCCATCTCTTCCTGTGTTCTGTATCGTCTAATGAACACTTCTTTGAATTCTTGAAGGTCTTTTAGACTTTTTTTTCTCAACAATATTTCCCTACATGTTTCCCCTCTCTCAAAGGTTACTTTTGTTGATCTCGGCTTTCCTTCCTCGAATATTTGCCTAGTTGGTGTATGTTTTTTTTTTTTTTTTTTTTTGCATGATATGTATTAGCATCCATATGGCAGTAGGCTTAACATTCTTAGTTTGTTGCAATTGGTATTGCTTGCAGTCTTTAAATGTGTGGAAAAAGCTGGAACACAAATAAATGGAGTCAGTAGGGGAATTGCTAGAGCAGTGATTAAGTTGACACAAACTTACATCCACTGAATTTACATTGAAACTTGAGTTGCTCTGTTTCTGCTTGGTAGATATTGAGAACTAATAAATTGTTTGTAGTAAGTAAGCTTTTTTCTACTTGAGTATGCATTCATAAAATTTTCTATTAATTTTTCCAGTGTACTGGTATTGTTAAAATATAAGTGTACTGTTTAAAATAATATTTAGATTTGATCTAGTTTGGTAAGGTGATGTTGGAGGCAATTTCTTCTTTGTAAAGCTAGTATTATAATTTTCTAGATTGCTTGAAGCCATTTACATCTTGATTAATGCCAAGTAAGATTTCTAGTCAAGTAGTTACTATGGAATCTTGCGAAGAAAATATGGAATTAAGATGATGAAATGTGCCTGCATTTTCATTTAGTGGAACTTGTCTTAATAGCATCATGGCTCAAATTATTTTAAATTATTGTGCAGTGGATGCCACTGAATTTTAGTCGAGCTTTACTTGAGAGAGAGAGAGAGAGAGAGAGAGGATTTTAAGCAGTTTTTTTTATTACAAAGACAAAATTACAGCCACTGAGTTTACTTTGAAACTTGAGTTCCTCTGTGGTAGATATTGGGAACACTAATAAATTGTTTGTAGTAAGTAAGCTTCTTTCCACGTGAATATGCCTTCATAGCATTTTCTATTCATTTTCCCAGTACACTGGTATTGTTAAATATAAATGTACACTTTGAAATAATACCATTGTGTTTTAGTCAAGCTTTACTTGAGAGAGAGAGAGAGAGAGAGAGAGAGAGAGAGAGAGAGAGAGAGAGAGAGAGAGAGAGAGAGAGAGAGAGAGAGAGAGAGAGAGAGAGAGAGAGAATTTTAAAAAGTTTTTTTTTATTACAGACATACTAAGCTAATTAAGCTGTTATGCAGCTTACTTTTTGCATGTATTCTAGCATACTCAAGACCTAACCCTGGATCAGCTCTTGAACTCTGCCTCATTGCCTTGAAATTTAACTATGCTCCTCACATACTAATATATGTTTCAGCATGATACCTAACTCTTAGCCTTTGATATGTTTTGCATGACTGAATCGCTTTCTTCTTCATGAATGCCCTTCGCTGATCAAATTGCATGCAGGACTATGTGGTAAGTAGTTAGTAAGCTTTAAGGATATGAACATTCTTCACTCACATTGGAAGTTATTTAAGAGAATATATAATGTTTTAGTACATCTTCTTTCTCAGTAATGTATGGAAATTATTGTAGGTTTATATGCACATTGTGCCTGACTATCAAGTCCTTCAATTGAATGAAATGTTTAACCTTAATTATATATTCTATCTTAATGTATAATATTACAGTAAAGTATTTGGAAATTATCATATATTAACCTTATATTCATTATGATTGACACATAATATTTACATGATTAAAAAAAGACTTAATATTAGGAAAGGTAGTTACTGCAACTTGATATACGTCCTTAGATATAATGGTTAATAAGGATTAATATGTATGGAAGTAGTATACTTTTACAGTCATATTATCACTGAAGTTAGCATGGTGGTCACAACTGAGTGGAAACGGATGGAGGCCATCCAATCCCCCCCATTATCTTTTCAGATGTGGCAACTCTGCTGGAGCCAGTGAGATTTTATGATATTTGTAAAAAAAATACAAATAGAAATTGCAGCTTATGGATAACGAATGAAAATGCAGAGTATGTAATGAATTGCTTTGCTCATTCCTTTTAGTCTGATGAAGTGTATCTGGAAGCTGGAGTCCAAAATATAACATCTGGTCCCCTCTGCTTGGAGAAAGTAGACTTGGAACCATCACCTTATTTTACTGGTAAGTCCGAATGTCAGCATTTACTTGTGGAGAGGTTATATAAAGATAATGATCATCTTCCTTTCCTTCCTGGGGTTGAGGGTAACTGACTACAACACCCACTTCCTTGACTGTCACAGCAGCTGACTAATAGAGCTCATGATGAGAAGGTGTAGTTGCTCCTTCCTGTCGATTTTTTTATTTTTTTTGGCCACACTTGAAGTTTGGGGTGTGGAGGGTAAGAAGAAGCATTGTAGCATCCCTGTTTTTGTAATGTTTTGATCAAGTTGCTTTCTCTTTCAAAATGTGGTGTCATGTTCAAAGAACTTATTTGAAAGTCAATGAACAGTTGTATTACATACCTGCTATAATATGTTGGAATTTTTATCTTTGTGTCTTTTGTATTTAACCATATTTTTCACTTTTGGATATCTTTTTACTTTTTATATATAATTAAATCCCAGGTTTAAATAAATTTTGTGTATTTTGTAAACCTTTCTGCATGTTTAATATTTGGTGTCTACTGATGCTATTCTGACAATACTTTCTGTTATTCCTTTGGTGTGAGGGTTATGATTTACCTTGATATATCCTTATGCTTTATGTTCATACTTGTCCCTGAGGGTCTGTATCGTGTGTAGCTTTAAGTGCCTGAATTGAAGGAATAGAAGTGATATACTGTACTCAATACCTCTGATGTATCTTTATGGATCATTTCAACAAAGGATTAATATAGACAACTCTATAACGACAAGTACGATGGTGTGGCAGGGGAGCAAGCACATTGTCAAGCATTGGTTACTATATATTGTGGTATCACATAGCCTGTTTGTATGTAGTGAGTAATAAATCTTCAGTTTATCATATATAGGATTTACTGGCGAGAGCAATGATATTTTTGTATGTTGTACAGTATACATACTGAGCAACTATGAATATTGCATTTCAGTTACGCCAATGAACCACCTTCATCACGAGCCTAAAGCCCTTGTTTTTGGTCGTATGAATGTGGTTAATCCTCATGATACTCGACAGTATTTATACTGCTTGAAGCCCAGACCTGAAGCTAGGAACAACCCCAGTGCCCTTCGCCAAGCGACATCCATTGGCAAACTGGACATTGTATGGAGAACTAATATGGGTGACCGTGGTAGACTGCAGACGAGTCAGTTGCAGAGAATGGTTTGTATAATTAGGAAGTTTATCTCGTGCCACAAAGGCTGGCATTCACTGCTGGACCTGGTTGGATTTAAATGTGCATACCCATTCATAATCTTACAGGTTGACTTGTTTAAGATCAGAGTACAGGTTATGATATAAAATTTGATTAATGTACTGTTTAATAAACCAATTATGTAAATATAGCAAGCTCTTCTGATTCTCTCTGCCATCTATCATCCCTTTGGCAAATTTGGCTAGCTTGTACAGTTTAAGTAAAATACTATTGTAGTTATACTATAATCATTGGAACTCAAAACTTCTTATCACACCTGTTTCACTTTGCATGTACATAATTGTGTATACGTACTGTGTACTGTATATTGAGGATATTAATTTTTCTCTAATTATAAATGATTCCATTGCAGGCCCCTCAATATGGAGATGTGAGAGTAAATGTTGAAAAGATCCCCAATTTAGTTCGTCTTGAAGAACAATTTGATGTTGGCATATCTGTCGCAAACATATGGTAAGCCAGATTTCAAAAATACAAATAAACAAACAAACAAAAATTACCTTAACCATTTTTTGGGTTTCAGTCCTAGTGGGATATTGAAAAATAGCTCATCTCCCTAAGTTAAGTTATTGATTGATCTTATTTTATTACACTTTTTGTGGGATTTAAATCAAGAAGAGAAAATCTTAATTTTTGTAACTTATTATGCCATGATATTCGGTATTGCTTATTATTTTTCCTGAAGTGTGGACATATTTAAATTTTTTTTCATTTTGTATATTGTTTTTTCATTTGGAGTAAGCAGGATTGCCACATCCAAAGGAAGAGACAAGATAGAAATCAAAGTAATATTATGTATGTCTGCAATAACGGTTATTCACACTCGATTATACTCATATGTTGTAAAAAGAGAAAGGGAGTCAAGCCCACAAATGAACAACATGGTGGGTGTTCCTAGACCCCTTCAGAAGTGTTTTACATTGCTCACAGTTGTAATGTCAAAATAGGAAGTTGTATAACATTTTATGCCATCTCTCTCTGGAATGAGTATCTTGTTTATTTTTAAGTGGTTCCTGCATGAGATTAGTTGAAAAGAAAGTATGATGCTATCTTTACAGCTCTATACTTAAAATACACAGTATGTACTCTCAAGTAATCTTCTTTGAAGTCCTGTAGCAGATCACAAGTTTACCAGTAACATTCTGTTTCAGCTCTTAAAATATTGGTACACATTTCACCTTTAATATCATGGTGCATTGACGCTGGTAGCAATATATGCAATATTGTGACCGTGTTAATGGAATGAGCATCAATTTACTTCATTGAGTTAGACAATAATTGTGTGACTACAAATAACTTTTGTTATGTTACATTATATGCATTATATAAGGCTTGGCCAAAAAGAATCCAACAAGCATATGAGCTGTACTCATGATGCTGTGCTGTGTAATGGTGCCTTTCAGCTTTTGCATAACATTTACTGCAACTTTATGCTGTGTCAGGTAGTCAATAAGCTACACTAATTGGAATTAAGATGCGTGTAGTGCTTAGTATATTTATAAAATTAAGACACTAAGGGATCTGGAAAAGGAATATGATTGCATGAAATTCTGATTCAAGTCAGGAAAAACTTCTTTGAGATTTAGAATTGCGTAGCTATCTTATTGGGAGGATTGGGTCATTAGCATTTGTGTGTAGTACCAGCATTATAGATTAGAAATAACATTCACCACTGATGATCCCAAACTGAAAGGACATGTGAAGGTGCATTATGTTTCTGTAATTTTTTGTGATACATCTGGACATACATTAGCAAAGAGAGTATCATGTCATAGTCATTCAGGATCTGTTAACTCAACTGAATACTAATGAAAATTCTCTGGAATGTCTCTTTTATGGTTTTCTGAGGTTTGAAACATATTATCAACCACACATGTTGTTCCTCATGATCCCTTTATGAATAGTTCAAGAAATCTCTTTTGTCTGATCGCACATGCACTTTGTGCTTTGATGATCTGTTGATGTAGTGTGGTATTTATGGTGTTATTTTAAAGTTGAAGGTCACTACTATACAGCACTGTCATTGTGAGTTTGATACGCGAATTCAGTTACGCATTCAATTTATGTCTATTTGGAAAGACCTTGTTTGCTCAACTTTTGATTTAACGGACCTCGATTCAACACATTTCAGATTTAACAGACATAATCTGGAGTAGCATAAATTTAGTTTTTTCAGTTTTGTCACCATTGGACAAGAATCACTGCTTCAAGAGAGAGAGAGAGATGAAAAGAACTTTTTACCACCATCATCTAGGTATATCACTGTAGTAATAATAATAATAATAATAATAATAATAATAATAATAATAATAATAATAATAATAATAATAATAATAATAATGATAGTGTGAGAGAGGAAGAAGGAAGTACTTTTTAGTGTAAGAGTAGTTGATAATTGGAATTCACTAAGCGACGAGGTAGTTACTGCTAACCCAGTTCATAGTTTAAGGACATGTATGATAAGTATCACTAAGTACAAAATGGAACTGATCAGGAGACGGGAACTTATGAGCTTGGGGCTCTTTCCCGTTAGCACAATTAGGTAACTGCACGCACACACACACGCACGCACGCACGCACGCACGCACGCACGCACGCACGCACGCACGCACGCACGCACGCACGCACACACACACACACACACACACACACACACACACACACACACACACACCACACACACACACACACACACACACACACACACACTAGAACTAGAGGTCATAGTTTGAAGCTTCGGAAGAAAACTTGTTTGCAGGATGTAAGGAAATACTTTTTCAGTGTAAGAGTAGTTGATAATTGGAATTCGCTAAGCGAGGAGGTAGTTAATGCTATCTCAATCCATAGTTTTAAGGACAGGTATGATAAGTATCACTAAGTCTAAAAATGGAACCGATCAGGAGACGGGAAGATACGAGCTTTGGGCTCTTTCCCGTAAACACAATTAGGTAATCACAATTAGGTAATCACACACACACACACACACACACACACACACACACACACACACACACACACACACACACACACACCGCGCGTTCAGTGACACACGGAATTGCTCCTCTTAAATTTTTAACTGTTTCGAGTGACTAAAGTGCTTAGTGGAAAACTTTACCATAATTTCCATAAATCTGAAATCCTGCAGAGTATTGTGAGTACAAAAACTAATATTTGTTGTAAGACGAGACTGTTCATATTAAAGGAAAAAAAATTGAGAACTTTTTCGTGAGGAAGAGAGAGAAGCTGCCGTCCAGTTTCTGCCTTGAGGGAAATCTAGAAGAGTTGCCAGACGTGGAGCCATCACACCACATTACCTAATTTTTTGTGTAAACTGGGGAAAGCTCTTAAGCCGTTTTACCTGATCCTGTGGTTCTATATATTGTTAAAATCAGTATCCTTCCCATTTATATTAACTAGTTAGTTAGTTTGATACACGAAAAAATTGAATAATAAAAGAAAAAAAATTACCAAATACCCACCTGTCAACAGTACTGAGTTAAGTTGCCAAGTAGTACAGCAGTCCTATTTTCTTCATTTTTTTTTGCTTTTCTTTTAGCTTTCTCTTTTACTATTTTGTTATTTTGTATATATATTGAGTTAAATGTAAAGTCTAAATCCCGTGATAACATATCTTGGTTAGCAAGTCAGTTTATCAGTTAGGAAGAATATATAACAGAAACAGGTGGGTGCCACCTCGAACACAAATTCGAATTTTCCTTCAGGTTTGACTTTTGTTTTTGTTTTTCTTTTTATACTTAAATTACCATGGTCAAGTTTTTAAGTTAAGATGTGTGTTACCAGAAAGGAGACAAACTGAGTCACTAAATAGCACTTATATGGAGATATAAAAATTCTGTGTGAAGGTAAATTAGAAGTTTTTCTCTTTTTTTTTTTTTTTCCTCTTTCTCGTCTTCTTTCTATATTCTGTGAGAGGGAGAACATAAAAATGAAGCCATCTCTGTCCCAAACCTCTCCCACCCATGGGTCGGGAGAAGGGGTAGTCATCAGAGGACTTAAACAGAGAATCAAGAAGTTAGAGGAAATGGTTACAAGCCTTGATGAAAAAATTCGGAATATGGATGGAGAAATGAAAGAGAATGAAACACTCAGAGAACAAATAAGATCTTTGGAGGAAGCAAATAAAGCACAAGGGCAGGAGAGAAAGGAACTAGAAAAAAGAATAAAGAAGCTGGAAGGGGAAAAGAGTCAACTAGAATCTAGAATTTCTAAACAAGAAGATAAAAACAAACAGCTAAATGACAACCTAAAGGAATTAGATGTTAGTTCACTGCTCTCTTCTGAGAGAGACGAGATTGCTGCTTGGAATGTTCAGATTAAGGAAAACATTGAACAGTTCAGAAAAGAGTTCCAGGAGCTGAATATGGAAAATGATGCCATGAAAACGTCCTTTGCTGATGCACTAAAGGGGAATGTGGCAGTAAAAGAGGCTGTAAAGGTGGTGGCACTGGAAAACATACAAACAGTTGACTATAAAGAGACAGTAATCGAAAAAATGAAAGACGTTGTGATGGAAAGGGCAAACCCACTCATCAGACAGGCACTTGATAAGGAGAAGACAGTGGTAATCTCAGGCATAAGTGAATCCCAGGAGCCAACATGGCAGGGGAGACTTGAAGAAAATAAAGCTAACGTTGTAGACCTGATAAGAAAGCTTGGAGTAGTATGTGGTCCTGAGGATATTGTAAACATACACCAACTAGGTAAATATTCGAGGGAAGGAAAGCCGAGACCAACAAAAGTAACCTTTGAGAGAGGGGAGACATGTAGGGAAATATTGTTGAGAAAAAAAAGTCTAAAAGACCTTCAAGAATGCAAAGAAGTGTTCATTAGACGATACAGAACACAGGAAGAGATGGGAAAGATCAAAAACTTGTTGCAAGAGGCAAGAAGGTTAAATGATGAAAGAAATGAAGAAGAGAAGAAAAATTTTCGTTACAGAATACTTCCAGACAAAGGGGAGATAAAGAAGATAATGACAGAAGATCAGGGGATGGGGCCTCATTAAGATTGTTATACACAAATGCTGATGGATTAGCTGGTAAGGCAGTAGAATTAAAAGATAGGATTCACAACAGTAAGGCAGATATAGTAGCAATTACAGAGACTAAGTTGAGTGAGGACATAAACAGTGTCACAGTTTTTCCTAAGGGCTTCAGAATACTAAGGGTCGAAAGATCTGAGAGGACTGGTGGAGGGATAGCACTGCTCATAAGTGAGAGGATTCAAGTTGAAGAAATAAACTTGGCTATAGAAAGTGAGTTCAGGGAATTTCTTGTTGCTCGCATAAATACTGGGTCAGAGAGCATTATAATAACTGTTGTATACAACCCACCAAGGAACCAAAATAGGCTTGAAATTTATGAGGAAAGTCATATAGGTACGATTGAAGTCATAAACTCAGTTGTTAACATGGCGCGGGAGAAAAAATGTAGGATTTTGATTATGGGAGACTTTAATCATAAAGAGATAGATTGGATAAATCTTGACCCACACAGTGGTGAGGACTCATTTGGGGCAAGATTCCTAGATTGCGTACAAGGGAATTTCCTACACCAACATGTAATGGAACCAACAAGAGCCAGGGGTGGGGATGAGCCATCACTACTTGATCTGGTGTTCACAGATAATGTGTTGGATATTGAAAATATTGAGTATGAACCACCAATTGGAAAGAGTGACCACTGTGTGTTGTTGATGGAGTATATCATTGAAGACATTCTTCCTGAGAGTAGAGGCACTGAGGACATGAGGAGGAACTATCCGAAAGGAGATTACATCAAAATGAATGAGCTTTTTGCAGTTATTGACTGGAGAACCTTATTTTACAACAAATCTGTACAAGAAATGTATGACATCTTTTGTGAGAAATATGGGAAGATAGTAGATTGCTGCATACCTGTCACCAAAGTAGGTGTAATTCATGCCAGAGAGAAATGGTTCGATAATGGGTGTAAAAGAGCTAAGGAGTGGAGAGACAAATGCTGGAAAAGGTATAGGAGGAGAAAAAACATAAATGCCTGGCAAACCTACAAAAGAGCAAGAAATGACTACCTAAGTAAAAGGAGAGAGGCAGAGAGAGATTATGAGAGGGACATCACCAGGAAGGCTAAAGAAAATCCCAAGCTTTTCCACAGCTTTATCAGAGGAAAACTGAAGGTAAAAGAACAGGTTTTAAGGCTAAAGAGAGCGGATGGAAGCATCACTGAGACGGACGAAGAGATCTGCAAAGAATTGAACAAGGAGTTTCAGTCAGTATTTACAGTAGAAAATACCCCACCCCCTCAGATTGCAGTGATAGAAGCTCAAGGGCCGGTATTAGAGAACATCAACCTTACAGCCACAGAGGTATGCAAAGCGCTGATGGATTTAGATGTTCATAAAGCTACAGGTCCTGATGACATATCCCCTCATGTGCTTAAAAAATGCGCAAACACAATATCAGTGGCACTAAGTATCATATTTAAGGAGTCACTGGAGTCGGGGGAGATTCCAAGATGCTGGAAACAAGCAAATGTGATACCTATCTTCAAAAAGGGAAGGAGGGATACGGCTCTGAACTATAGACCAGTTTCCTTGACCAGCATAGTTTGCAAACTTATGGAGAAACTACTAAGGAAACATATCTCTCTTCACTTGGAATCCTTCAACTTTTTGTCAGTGAGGCAACATGGCTTCAGAGAAGGAAGATCAACAGTAACAAACTTATTAGAATTTTATGATGAGGTAAGCCAAATCTTACAGGAAAGAGAGGGCTGGGCAGATTGCATATTCCTAGACTTCCAGAAAGCGTTTGACACTGTTCCACATGGGAGACTTATTAGGAAGCTGCAATCAATGGCTAGAATAGGTGGAAATGTCTTGGAATGGATAAAAACTTACTTAGAAGGAAGGGAACAGAGGGTTAGAGTAAGACACTCAGTGTCTGAATGGAGAAGAGTTAGTAGTGGAGTTCCACAGGGTTCAGTTTTAGGGCCACTTTTGTTCCTTGTATATGTAAATGACCTACCAGAGTGTGTAAATTCATTCATGAATATGTTTGCAGATGATGCAAAGATTGTGAAGAAAGTAAAAAACGAGAACAATGGTAGAGAACTTCAGGAGGATCTAAATAATCTGCATGAGTGGTCAGAAAAGTGGCTAATGAAATTCAATACCTCAAAATGTAAGGTAATGAGAATGGGTACAAGTGCAAGAAGGCCCAAGCTTGACTACTCGGTGGCTGGAGTACAACTTCAAGAGACAGAAAATGAGAGAGATCTAGGAGTAAACATACTGGCAGATTTGTCTCCAGAAATACATATAAATGGCGTAGTAAGGGCAGCATATGCATTCTTATCAAATGTAAGGGTAGCCTTCAGGCACATGGACAAGGAAATGTTCAGAAATATTTATGTAACCTATGTGAGGCCAAAACTCGAATATGCAGCCCCCTTTTGGAATCCGCACTTGAAAAAGCACATAGCTAAGCTTGAAAAAGTTCAAAGACATGCCACGAAACTGGTGCCAGAAATACGCAATCTCGGTTATGATGAGAGGCTGAGGGAATTAGACTTGCCATCACTCGAAGCTAGAAGAGTAAGGGGGGATATGGTGACAGTCTTTAAATTCCTTCATGGTTATGATAGAGTGGATAGGGATCGATATTTCGATATGGCTGGCTCTAGAACTAGAGGTCATAGTTTGAAGCTTCGTAAGAAAACTTGTTTGCAGGATGTAAGGAAATACTTTTTCAGTGTAAGAGTAGTTGATAATTGGAATTCGCTAAGCGAGGAGGTAGTTAATGCTATCTCAATCCATAGTTTTAAAGACAGGTATGATAAGTATCACTAAGTCTAAAAATGGAACCGATCAGGAGACGGGAAGATACGAGCTTTGGGCTCTTTCCCGTAAACACAATTAGGTAATCACAATTAGGTAATCACACACACACACACACACACACACACGCACACACACACACACACACACACACACACACAAGAGATCTGCAAAGAATTGAACAAGGAGTTTCAGTCAGTATTTACAGTAGAAAATACCCCACCCCCTCAGATTGCAGTGATAGAAGCTCAAGGGCCGGTACTAGAGAACATCAACCTTACAGCCACAGAGGTATGCAAAGCGCTGATGGATTTAGATGTTCATAAAGCTACAGGTCCTGATGACATATCCCCTCATGTGCTTAAAAAATGCGCAAACACAATATCAGTGGCACTAAGTATCATATTTAAGGAGTCACTGGAGTCGGGGGAGATTCCAAGATGCTGGAAACAAGCAAATGTGATACCTATCTTCAAAAAGGGAAGGAGGGATACGGCTCTGAACTATAGACCAGTTTCCTTGACCAGCATAGTTTGCTAACTTATGGAGAAACTACTAAGGAAACATATCTCTCTTCACTTGGAATCCTTCAACTTTTTGTCAGTGAGGCAACATGGCTTCAGAGAAGGAAGATCAACAGTAACAAACTTATTAGAATTTTATGATGAGGTAAGCCAAATCTTACAGGAAAGAGAGGGCTGGGCAGATTGCATATTCCTAGACTTCCAGAAAGCGTTTGACACTGTTCCACATGGGAGACTTATTAGGAAGCTGCAATCAATGGCTAGAATAGGTGGAAATGTCTTGGAATGGATAAAAACTTACTTAGAAGGAAGGGAACAGAGGGTTAGAGTAAGACACTCAGTGTCTGAATGGAGAAGAGTTAGTAGTGGAGTTCCACAGGGTTCAGTTTTAGGGCCACTTTTGTTCCTTGTATATGTAAATGACCTACCAGAGTGTGTAAATTCATTCATGAATATGTTTGCAGATGATGCAAAGATTGTGAAGAAAGTAAAAAACGAGAACAATGGTAGAGAACTTCAGGAGGATCTAAATAATCTGCATGAGTGGTCAGAAAAGTGGCTAATGAAATTCAATACCTCAAAATGTAAGGTAATGAGAATGGGTACAAGTGCAAGAAGGCCCAAGCTTGACTACTCGGTGGCTGGAGTACAACTTCAAGAGACAGAAAATGAGAGAGATCTAGGAGTAAACATACTGGCAGATTTGTCTCCAGAAATACATATAAATGGCGTAGTAAGGGCAGCATATGCATTCTTATCAAATGTAAGGGTAGCCTTCAGGCACATGGACAAGGAAATGTTCAGAAATATTTATGTAACCTATGTGAGGCCAAAACTCGAATATGCAGCCCCCTTTTGGAATCCGCACTTGAAAAAGCACATAGCTAAGCTTGAAAAAGTTCAAAGACATGCCACGAAACTGGTGCCAGAAATACGCAATCTCGGTTATGATGAGAGGCTGAGGGAATTAGACTTGCCATCACTCGAAGCTAGAAGAGTAAGGGGGGATATGGTGACAGTCTTTAAATTCCTTCATGGTTATGATAGAGTGGATAGGGATCGATATTTCGATATGGCTGGCTCTAGAACTAGAGGTCATAGTTTGAAGCTTCGTAAGAAAACTTCTTTGCAGGATGTAAGGAAATACTTTTTCAGTGTAAGAGTAGTTGATAATTGGAATTGGCTAAGCGAGGAGGTAGTTAATGCTATCTCAATCCATAGTTTTAAAGACAGGTATGATAAGTATCACTAAGTCTAAAAATGGAACCGATCAGGAGACGGGAAGATACGAGCTTTGGGCTCTTTCCCGTAAACACAATTAGGTAATCACAATTAGGTAATCACACACACACACACACACACACACACACACACACACACACACAAGAGATCTGCAAAGAATTGAACAAGGAGTTTCAGTCAGTATTTACAGTAGAAAATACCCCACCCCCTCAGATTGCAGTGATAGAAGCTCAAGGGCCGGTACTAGAGAACATCAACCTTACAGCCACAGAGGTATGCAAAGCGCTGATGGATTTAGATGTTCATAAAGCTACAGGTCCTGATGACATATCCCCTCATGTGCTTAAAAAATGCGCAAACACAATATCAGTGGCACTAAGTATCATATTTAAGGAGTCACTGGAGTCGGGGGAGATTCCAAGATGCTGGAAACAAGCAAATGTGATACCTATCTTCAAAAAGGGAAGGAGGGATACGGCTCTGAACTATAGACCAGTTTCCTTGACCAGCATAGTTTGCTAACTTATGGAGAAACTACTAAGGAAACATATCTCTCTTCACTTGGAATCCTTCAACTTTTTGTCAGTGAGGCAACATGGCTTCAGAGAAGGAAGATCAACAGTAACAAACTTATTAGAATTTTATGATGAGGTAAGCCAAATCTTACAGGAAAGAGAGGGCTGGGCAGATTGCATATTCCTAGACTTCCAGAAAGCGTTTGACACTGTTCCACATGGGAGACTTATTAGGAAGCTGCAATCAATGGCTAGAATAGGTGGAAATGTCTTGGAATGGATAAAAACTTACTTAGAAGGAAGGGAACAGAGGGTTAGAGTAAGACACTCAGTGTCTGAATGGAGAAGAGTTAGTAGTGGAGTTCCACAGGGTTCAGTTTTAGGGCCACTTTTGTTCCTTGTATATGTAAATGACCTACCAGAGTGTGTAAATTCATTCATGAATATGTTTGCAGATGATGCAAAGATTGTGAAGAAAGTAAAAAACGAGAACAATGGTAGAGAACTTCAGGAGGATCTAAATAATCTGCATGAGTGGTCAGAAAAGTGGCTAATGAAATTCAATACCTCAAAATGTAAGGTAATGAGAATGGGTACAAGTGCAAGAAGGCCCAAGCTTGACTACTCAGTGGCTGGAGTACAACTTCAAGAGACAGAAAATGAGAGAGATCTAGGAGTAAACATACTGGCAGATTTGTCTCCAGAAATACATATAAATGGCGTAGTAAGGGCAGCATATGCATTCTTATCAAACGTAAGGGTAGCCTTCAGGCACATGGACAAGGAAATGTTCAGAAATATTTATGTAACCTATGTGAGGCCAAAACTCGAATATGCAGCCCCCTTTTGGAATCCGCACTTGAAAAAGCACATAGCTAAGCTTGAAAAAGTTCAAAGACATGCCACGAAACTGGTGCCAGAAATACGCAATCTCGGTTATGATGAGAGGCTGAGGGAATTAGACTTGCCATCACTCGAAGCTAGAAGAGTAAGGGGGGATATGGTGACAGTCTTTAAATTCCTTCATGGTTATGATAGAGTGGATAGGGATCGATATTTCGATATGGCTGGCTCTAGAACTAGAGGTCATAGTTTGAAGCTTCGGAAGAAAACTTGTTTGCAGGATGTAAGGAAATACTTTTTCAGTGTAAGAGTAGTTGATAATTGGAATTCGCTAAGCGAGGAGGTAGTTAATGCTATCTCAATCCATAGTTTTAAGGACAGGTATGATAAGTATCACTAAGTCTAAAAATGGAACCGATCAGGAGACGGGAAGATACGAGCTTTGGGCTCTTTCCCATAAACACAATTAGGTAATCACAATTAGGTAATCACACACACACTACTAAGGAAACATATCTCTCTTCACTTGGAATCCTTCAAC
Source organism: Halocaridina rubra (assembly GCA_037179515.1). Classification (NCBI taxonomy): domain Eukaryota; kingdom Metazoa; phylum Arthropoda; class Malacostraca; order Decapoda; family Atyidae; genus Halocaridina; species Halocaridina rubra. The sequence continues at coordinate 129,984 of JAXCGZ010013309.1, read as the reverse complement.
TTTTTGTCAATGAGGCAACATGGCTTCAGATAAGGTAGTTCAACATTAACAAACTTATTAAAATTTTATGATGAGGTAAGCCAAATCTTACAGGAAAGAGAGGGCTGGGCAGATTGCATATTCCTAGACTTCCAGAAAGCGTTTGACACTGTTCCACATGGGAGACTTATTAGGAAGCTGCAATCAATGGCTAGAATAGGTGGAAATGTCTTGGAATGGATAAAAACTTACTTAGAAGGAAGGGAACAGAGGGTTAGAGTAAGACACTCAGTGTCTGAATGGGGAAGAGTTAGTAGTGGAGTTCCACAGGGTTCAGTTTTAGGGCCACTTTTGTTCCTTGTATATGTAAATGACCTACCAGAGTCTGTAAATTCATTCATGAATATGTTTGCAGATGATGCAAAGATTGTGAAGAAAGTAAAAAACGAGAACAATGGTAGAGAACTTCAGGAGGATCTAAATAATCTGCATGAGTGGTCAGAAAAGTGGCTAATGAAATTCAATACTTCAAAATGTAAGGTAATGAGAATGGGTACAAGTGCAAGAAGGCCCAAGCTTGACTACTCGGTGGCTGGAGTACAACTTCAAGAGACAGAAAATGAGAGAGATCTAGGAGTAAACATACTGGCAGATTTGTCTCCAGAAATACATATAAATGGCATAGTAAGGGCAGCATATGCATTCTTATCAAATGTAAGGGTAGCCTTCAGGCACATGGACAAGGAAATGTTCAGAAATATTTATGTAACCTATGTGAGGCCAAAACTCGAATATGCAGCCCCCTTTTGGAATCCGCACTTGAAAAAGCACATAGCTAAGCTTGAAAAAGTTCAAAGACATGCCACGAAACTGGTGCCAGAAATACGCACTCTCAGTTATGATGAGAGGCTGAGGAAATTAGACTTACCATCACTCGAAGCTAGAAGAGTGAGGGGGGATATGGTGACAGTCTTTAAATTCCTTCATGGTTATGATAGAGTGGATAGGGATCGATATTTTGATATGGCTGGCTCTAGAACTAGAGGTCATAGTTTGAAGGTTCGTAAGAAAACTTCTTTGCAGGATTTAAGGAAATACTTTTTCAGTGTAAGAGTAGTTGATAATTGGAATTGGCTAAGCGAGGAGGTAGTTAATGCTATCTCAATCCATAGTTTTAAGGACAGGTATGATAAGTATCACTAAGTATAAAATGGAACCGATCAGGAGACGGGAAGATACGAGCTTTGGGCTCTTTCCCGTAAACACAATTAGGTAATCACAATTAGGTAATCACACACACACACACACAAGACTTACCATCACTTGAAGCTAGAAGATTGAGGGGGGATATGGTGACAGTCTTTAAATTCCTTCATGGTTATGATAGAGTGGATAGGGATTGATATTTTGATATAGCAGGCTCTAGAACTAGAGGTCATAGTTTGAAGGTTCGTAAGAAAACTTCTTTGCAGGATGTAAGGAAATACTTTTTCAGTGTAAGAGTAGTTGATAATTGGAATTCGCTAAGCGAGAAGGTAGTTAATGCTATTTCAATCAATAGTTTTAAGGACAGGTATGATAAGTATCACTAAGTACAAAATGGAACTGATCAGGAGACGGGAAGATACGATCTTTGGGCTCTTTCCCGTAAACACAATTAGGTAATTACAATTAGGTAATTACACACACACGAGAGGCTGAGGGAATTAGACTTACCATCACTCGAAGCTAGAAGAGTGAGGGGGGATATGGTGACAATCTTTAAATTCCTTCATGGTTATGATAGAGTGGATAGGGATCGATATTTTGATATGGCTGGCTCTAGAACTAGAGGTCATAGTTTGAAGCTTCGTAAGAAAACTTCTTTGCAGGATGTAAGGAAATACTTTTTCAGTGTAAGAGTAGTTGATAATTGGAATTTGCTAAGCGAGGAGGTAGTTAATGCTATCTCAATCCATAGTTTTAAGGACAGGTATGATAAGCATCACTAAGTCTAAAATGGAACCGATGAGGAGACGGGAAGATACGAGCTTTGGGCTCTATCCCGTAAACACAATTAGGTAATTACAATTAGGTAATTACACACACACGAGAGGCTGAGGGAATTAGACTTACCATCACTCAAAACTAGAAGATTGCGGGGGGATATGGTGACAGTCTTTAAATTCCTTCATGGTTATGATAGAGTGGATAGGGATCAATATTTTGATATGGCTGGCTCTAGAACTAGAGGTCATAGTTTGAAGGTTCGTAAGAAAACTTCTTTGCAGGATGTAAGTAAATACTTTTTCAGTGTAAGAGTAGTTGATAATTGGAATCCGTTAAGCGAGGAGGTAGTTAATGCTATCTCAATCCATAGTTTTATGGACAGGTATGATAAGTATCACTAAGTATAAAATGGAACCGTTCAAGAGACGGGAAGATACGAGCTTTGGGCTCTTTCCCGTAAACACAATTAGGTAATTACAATTAGGTAATTACACACACAAATGTTGAATTTGCTATATTTATAGTGTACAGTACTGGTATTGTACATTGCCGCATTGGATGTTAAACTTCATGTAGTGCTTGATTACAAGCCACTAAAGAACTCCCCCCTACCAGAATCACTTTACAATGGATTTAACAGACTGAGGTCCCCCCTGTTAGTCCGTTAAGTTGAGTGTTGAGTGTCTTATACCAGTTTAAAAATAATACTTCCTTGATAAAAATATACAGACACTCTCCAAATTATGAACGAGTCAGGTTCCAGAAATCTTTTTGTAAGTAGAATTGTCTGCAATTTGTGTTTTGGTAAAAAAAATAAGTAGTGTACAGTACATATTTGTGCATTACTGTACAACACTAAGGTTAAAGACACTTAAATTCCACATAAATTATAAATAATACAGCATTAATGAATTTTACTACAGAAATAATAATGTAATAATACAGTACAGTAATACAAACATTGTAGAAAATGGTTAGGTCTTATTCGTTTCTGTCAATGTTCGTAACTGGGTTATTCGTAAGAAGGGGAGCTTCTGTATGCTGTAACAAAACTTTACACAATTCTTCCTAGCCGTAATCAATCTCATAGCATCACTTTAAGGATCTTTAGGCCATCTGCTGGGTTCAGCATGCTGTGAACACTTGTAATGTTAAAAATTAAAATATAAAATATAGATCTGTTACCATAAATAAATTAGGTATTTTAAGCATAGCACGGGACAGTGCTATGGATTAGAGCTGATATGATATGGTTTTATAACTGCAATAGTAAGAATATTAATGTTATATGTTTATTTCTTTGATTTCCAGCGAGCGCACCCTTGAGTTACACATTGAATTTCTCAGTGGTGGAGGGGGATCTGAATGGAGTGGCGTTAGTAGTCACAGACTGCCTTCGATACAGCCTGGAGAGTCTACTTACCTCACAGCCCACATTGTCCCCTTGCAGACTGGTCTGCAGGTATGTTGTAAAAGTTTCAATACATGTTTTATGGCATTCAAGTAGGTAAATAGTGTAAATGAGAAATGAGTTTGGCAGTCATCCTTTTTCCAAGTCTCATAACTCGTGCTGACATTGAAGAAAATAATTCTTTAATTTAACACTGTTAAGAAGAGTAACATGCTTTCATTACTGAAATAACCAAACTATTACATATGGAGAGTGTAATATATCAAAGGACATAAGTAAGTGTTGTTGTGTGCGATTTGGTTATTACTTATTCCATCATATATGATGGCCTATAAGTATGTATAATTAAGCAGTGAATTGCAAACTATAGATATATTTAGCATACTCTGGTAGATGTTATTTTGGGACTTACTCGATGGAATTAGTTTATACTTGGATATCCAAGTTACAACTTGCTATGATATAACCCTGACGTTATTTGATTCATTGGAAAATTATTTTTAAGTGTGTTGTATTTTAGTGATAAATAAAAGGGAATAAGTGATAGTCTGGTAATTCCTGGTTACCTAATATTATTTTATTGCAGCTAGATAGTAGACAGGAGATGCAGGTAGGATGGAATGAGATGGAGAAACTAGCTTTCGTATGGCCATCATGGTTGCATTTGTAGGTGTCTTTAATACTGAAGAAGAAATATATAAATAATGTATGTCAACATGACACCATATCCTACTACAGTCAGTAAGATAGCAGTAACTAAAAAAAAAAAAGGTAGCTTTGGCAGAGCTTCATTATATCCATCTCTTCCCCGACTTCTGTCCTTTGTTGGGAATATATATTGAATTTCAGGCCATAACAAAACATATCTTGGTAAATTACAAATATGCAATACAGACACTCCTCTACTTACGAACGAGTTAGGTTCCAGAAGTCCGTTTGTAAGAAGAATTGTTCGTAAGGTGTAAGTTGTGTTTAAGTAAAAAAGTATTGTATGGTGCATGCATATGCAATACTGTACAATACTTAGGCTAAAGACACTTAGCTACTACATAAAACATAAAATACACAGTATTAATGAATTTTGAAATGTTCATAAGCTTATATTTTGTATTTACAGTATTGTATATATGTTGGTGAAGCACCTGAGAAGACTACAATTATTACACAAGGTTCCAAGACCCTTTCCTTTGGTATCCCCATTGAAGAGATTTTTCTCCTAAAGAGTCAATAGGTCTTTTCTCCACAAATATCTTTAAGAGTGAAGTACCTTTGGCCTTGGAATATGATCTGAAGACTTTTCCAGAATAGGGTCTCCAGCAAAGATTGTTTTGTACTTGGTGTGCCACATTGATGCTTCTCCAAGATATGAAATATCCAGAGATTTCTTCATTACCATTTAATTTTTATCATACCTTTGAAAAGCACCAAGTCATATCATGCACAGAACAATCTTTGCTGAAGACACTTTTCTGGAAAAAAGATGTTTGAACCACTCTGGAAGTGAAATTTCTGTGTTCATATGATTTGTTTTCATCAAGGAATACTTCATAACCTGCCAGTGTAGGTTGACATTCAGAAGTTCGTATTCTAAGGCAAACCGTACTTCATTGTTGGAGACATTACTGGAGAAGAGAACTATTCACTCTTTGGAAGAATAATTTATCAGGCTCTTCAACGGGAATTTTTGAACAGTAGGTTCTGGAACCTTAAGTAATAATTACAGTCCTCTGTCATGCATCTTAACTGCTACATAAAACATAAAGTATACAGTTTTCATGTATTATAATACAGTAATAAAGATGTAATAATGCAGTACAGTAGAGTAATACATACATTAATATATGGTTAGATAATGGGTAGATTTTTGTTCGTATATGTGAATGTTCGTAATTCGGTTGTTTGGGAGTGTCGAACACTAATATAATAATAATGAATATAATAATAATAATAATAATAATAATAATAATAATAATAATAATAATAATAATATGGATAGTAATACACTTCAATATTATTATTATTATTATTATTATTATTATTATTATTATTATTATTATTATTATTATTATTATTATTATTATTTTAATAATAACAATAATAATAATAATAATAATAATAATAATAATAATAATAATAATAATAATAACAATAATAATAATAATAATACTGTGTGTGTGAGTGTGTATTGCTATCTAATTGTGCTTATGGAAAAGAGCCCGATACTCGTAACTTCCCGTCTCCTGGTTGGTTCCATTTTTGTACTCACTGATACTTATCATAGTTGTCCTTTAAATTGAGTTAGCATTATCTACCACCTTGCTTTGTGAATTCCAATCATCAACTACTCTTTTACTAAAAAAGTACTTCCTTACATCCTGCAAAGAAGTTTTCTTACATAGCTCCAAACTATGCCCTCTAGTTCTAGAGCCAGCCATATCAAAATATCAATCCCTATTTTATCTGTCATAACCATGAAGGAATTTAAAGACTGTCACCATATCTCCCCCTCATTCTTCTAGCTTTTTTTTGCTTAATGAGTGCAACACTGGGGCAGGCAAGAAAATTGCCTCCATCAACAAAGGCACGAAGAAAACACCAAGACGAGGAAAAAGCAAAAGGCTAAGGACAGAATAGAGATGAGGTAATAATACACAATAGGAAAAGGACATGCTGAAAGAATAGTCAAAGTACTGAAGACCTAGAGATATGGCAGGGTTAGGCCCAAAGATGATGAATAGATCAGATTTTTGAAGGAAGATTGGTTACTAGACTTTAGACAGACTGGGGAAGAGAGTTGCAGAGAGTGGAGGTGGATTGGAAGAAGGAGTTGCTGCACTGACCAATCCGTGCACTACATATCTCTACACAGTACCTGTGAGATGAGGCCGCTTGGCGAGTGATACGTGGCCTCGGCAGTGGTGTAGGGATACAGCTTCCCAACTCATCAGGGGAACGATGGAAGTAATAGCGATAGAAAAGAGATAGGGATGATACCTTAAGGCAAAGAGAAATAAAATCCAGATTAAAAGTAAGAGAAGGGTCATTAATGAGTCTGACTGCCTTAGATTCAACCCTATCAAGGAGATAAGTATAAGAAGCATCCCAGATGTGCGAGCAGTATTCTAAGCATCATTAATGAGTCTGACTGCCTTAGATTCAACCCTATCAAGGAGATAAGTATAAGAAGTATCCCAGATGTGTGAGCAGTATTCTAAGCAGGGATGGATAGGACCTTTATTGATTTTAAGTAACTGTAAAGAGGAAGAGTAATGTTGAAGGCAAAATAGAACCAAAATTTTTTGGATGCAGATTTAGAAATTTGGATTATGTGATTCCTCCAAGAAAAGTTAGAGGCTATCGTGATTTCTATATTAATAGAATTAAGAGAATAAATTTTGTTAGTTTTGAAAACAATAGAGGTATCAGGAGGAGAAGAAGATAAAGAGACAGCTAGAAACTGTGTCTTGGAGGAATTAAATTTAACTAAATTTTGGGTGCCCCACTCAGATACCCTCTGCAAATCGTAGTTGAGAGTAGAAGAAAGAATTATACAAGACTGATTACGGGTAGCAGATGAAGGTTTTGAAGAAAAGGCAGAGGAAAAATGCATAGTAGAATCATTGGCACAGGTGTGATGACGAGAGGAGGATGGGGAATGCAGCAGATCATTGATGAAGAGAAGGAACAGAGTAGGTGCAAGAACAGAGCCCTGTTGAACACCACTGGTAACAGGGAATGGGCTAGATATTGCACCATCAGCAACCACAGATATAAAATGCTAAAAATGAAAATTGAAAATCAGAGAACAGAGAGAAGGGGTAAAGTCATTAAAACGGAGTTTGGCCAACATAGCCTTGTGCCAGACTAAGTCAAAAGCCATAGTGCTATCATGGTCAACAACCAAGGATTCCCCATAGTTCCTTAGAGAAGATGACCTTACGTGACTGAGATAGGACTGGAGGTCGCCAGTTGATCTTACCTTGCGGAAGCCGTACTGGTGATCGGAGATAAGCGAGTTAGATTCAAGACGTTTCAAGAAGTGAGAATTGAGCAGTTACAAAACCTTTAGCGATAATGAGGTTAGGGCAATAGGTCGGTAGTTTGAAGGAATAGAGCGGTCACCCTTCTTAGGAACAGGTTGCACTAGAACATGCTTCCAAGGTGAAAGGATATTACTGGTTGAGAGAATGAGGCGAAAAAGACAGCACCCAAAGGGAGCCAGTTCATCTGCAAACTCCTTAAGGTGCCTTGCAGGGATAGTTTCGGGACCAGATGCCTTGTTCGTCTTTTGTGAGCGAAGAACCTTATGAAATTTGCTTGAAGGAAGGATAATGGAGGGTATAGGGTTAGAGAGGGATAAAGAATGAGGGACAGGTGTTCTAAAATTGTGTATGGAAGAGATGTCAGAAAAATGAGAGCCAAAGAGAGTGGCTTTGTCTGTAGGAGAGCAAGTTATAGAACCATTGGAATGAATGAGAGGGGGAAAGCTTGAGTTACAGAAGTTTTTGGAGATGTTTTTGGCTAAAGACCAGAAACATTTATCATTGATGGGAAGTCTTAATTGCCTCATAACTGAGATTGCGTATTTCTTACACCAGTTTTGTGGCATGTCTTTGAACCTTTTACAGCTTAATTATGTGCATTTTCAAGTGTGGATACCAAATGAGTGCTGCATATTCAAGCATTGGCATCACATGGGTTACATAAATATATCTAAACATTTCCTTGTCCATGTGTCTGAAGGCTATCTTTACCTTTGCTAAGAGAGCATATGCTGCCCTTACTATGCCATTTATATGCATTTTTGGAGACTAACTTGATAGTGTGTTTACTCCTAGATATCTTTTATTGTATGTCTTTTGAAGTTCTGCTCCTGCTATTGAGTATCCAAGCTTGGGCCTTCTCACAATTCTACCCATTTTTATTACCTTGCAATTTGAAGTATTGAATTTCATTAGCCACTTCTCTGACCACTCATTCAGACTAATTAAGTCTTCCTAAAGTACCTTGTCTTTGTTCTCGTCTCTTACTTCCTTCACAATCTTTGCATCATGTGCAAATATATTCAAGAATGAATTTACAGACTCTGGCAGGACATTTACGTAAACAAGTAACATAATTGGCCCTAAAGCTGAACCCTGTGGAACCCTGCTACTAACCCTTCTCCATTCAGACACAGAGTATTTTACTATATCCCTCTGTTCTCTTCCTTCTAAGTAAGATTTTATCCATTCCAAGTCATTTCCACCTATTATTGCCCTCACTTGAAGCTTCTTAATAAGTCTCCCGTGTGGGACTATATCAAATACCTTCTGGAAATCTAGGAATATACAATCCGCCCAGCCCTCTCTTTCATGTAAGATCCAGTTTACCACATCATAGTATTCTTAATAAGTTTGTTACTCCTGATCTTCCTTTTCTGAAGCCATGTTGTCTCACTGACAAAAAGTTGAAGGAATCCAAGTGAAGAGAGATGTGTTTTCTTGGTAGTTTCTTCATAACTTTGCAACAATGCTGGTCAAGGAAACATGCCTACTGTTTAGACCTGTATCCATCCTTCCCTTTTTGAAGATAGGTACCACCTTTGCTTGTTTCCAGCATCTTGGAATCTCTCCACATTCCAGAAACTTTTCAAATACAACGAATAATGCCACTGATATTGATTTAGCTCATTTCTTAAGTACATGAGGGGATATATCATCAGGACCTGTAACTTAAGGGCATCGGACTCCATCAGTGCTTTGCATGCTTATATGCCTGAAAAGATGATGTTCTCTAATACTGGTCCATGAAGTCTTTTCTCTTCAATCTGAGGGGGTGGGTTATTTTATTCTGTAAATACTGACTGGAACTCCTTGCTCAGTTCTTTGCAGATCTCCTCGTCCGTCTCAATCCATTTGCTCTCTTTAACTTTAAAACCTTGTTCGTTGACCTTCAGTTTTCCTCTGATAAAGCTGTGTAAAAGTTTGCGATTATTTTAGCCTTCCTGGTAATATCCCTTTCATAATCTCTCTCTGCCTCTCTTCTTTTACATAGGTAATCATTTCTTGCTCTTTTATGTTTGCTAGGCATTTATGTTTTTTCTCCTCCTATAATTTCTCTAGAATTTGTCTCTCCACTCCTTTGCTTTCTTACACTTATTATTAAACCATTTCTCTCTTGCTTGAATAACTCCTTTTATGGTGAAAAGTACAGAACAATTCACCATCTTCCCATATTTCTCACAAAAAGATTTCATACATAGTACAGTGGTAACGCGCTGGCTTCGCATTCACGAGGTCGAAAGATCGGTTCCCGTCCAAGACCGAGAGTTTAAGCTGTTTACTGGCAGGAACTGCTGTGGGTGGACACCACAGTGGGGGTTGGGGCTTACCCTGGCTGACGAATACCCATTGTATTGAAATGGAAATAAAGTATTATATTGTACAGGTTTGCTGTCAGATAAGGTCCTCCAGTCAATAACTGCCAAAAGCTCAATAATTTTGATGTAATCTCCTTTTGGATAATTCCTTCTAGTGTCCTTTTCAGTGCCTCCACTTTCAGGCAAAACATCTTTATTGATATACTCCATCAACAGCACACTGTGGTCGCTTTATTCAAATTGTGATTCGTATTTAATTTTTTAAATATTCAACACATTATGTGTGATTATTAAATTAAGCAGCGATGAAGCGATGGCTTTTTCTCTCCCCCGGCCCTCTTTGGTTCCAGTACATGTTGGTATATGAAATTCCCTTTTACTCTCAGTCGATGAATCTTGCCCCAAATGAGTCCTCCTCACTGTGCTGGTCAAGATTTATCCAATCTGTCTATGATTAAAATCTCCCATAATCAAAATCCTACACTTTCTCTTCCGTGCGATTTTAACAACTGAGTTTATGACTTCGATATCACTTACATGACTTTCCTCATAAAAAATATAGTAGCCCCTTTCCGCAGGGGTCAGTTTTAGGGCCACTTTTGTTCCTTGTATATGTAAATGTCCTGCAGGATGTTTGCAGATGATGCATAGATTGTGAAGAAAATAAAAAGCAAGAACAATGGTAGAGAACGTCAGGAAGATCTAAATAGTCTGCATGAGTGGTCAGAAAAGTGACTAATGAAATTCAGTGCTTCAATATGTAAGGTGATGAAATGGGTGCAAATGCAAGAAGGTCCAAGTTTGGATACTCAATAGCAGGACCAGAACTTCAAGAGACAGAGAATGAGAGAGATCTAGGAGTGAATATATTGGGAGGTTTGTCTCTGGAAATGCATATAAATGACGTAGTAAGGTCAACATATGCTTTCTTAGCAAATGTAAGGGTATCCTACCGACACATGGCCAAGGATATGCTCAGAAATTTGTATGTAACTTCTGTGATGCCAAGCCTTGAATATTCATCATCCTTTTGGAATCCACACTTGAAAATGCATATAGATAAACTGGAAAAATTTCACTCGTGCTACAAAGGCACTGACAGAAATATGCAGTCTCATTTATGAGGAGAGGTTGAGGGAGTTAGACTTACTCTCACTTCAAGCTAGATAGAAGATGGGCATATGGTGACATTTTTTAGATTTCTTTATGGTTTTAATAGAGTTGACAGGATACCTTGTTTTCTTATGGGTGAAAGATTGGAGGTCATAGTCTGCAGCTTTGCAAGAAAATTTATTTTGAAGGATCTAAAGAAGAACTTTTCTAATGTAAGAATTGTTGATGATTGGTTTTGCTATACAAGGAAGCAGTAAATGCATTCATAGTTTTAAGGACTAATGTGATAACCATCATTGAGAAAAAAAATGAGACCTGATCAGATGAGAAGTTATAAATATTGGGCTCTTTCCCATTACCACAATTAGGTATAAATATATACGAGGTCTTCTGTTACGTTGTCCTTGACATGCGATGTTTTGTTGGTATGACGCAGCTCCTATAAATTACTAATAAATTATTAATAATTCATTTTTTCAGCCTACTTGGTTTGTGTGGTAAATATAAACTTCGCATGCTGAACAGTTTGTGAGCGTGTTGGACGAATGCACATCAAGCAGCACTGTTGTATGCATGCATATTAAGTTATGGCTTTAATTATTTATTTGTTTATATATTTGGTAATTTGAAGGAATTAAATTGAATTTATTTATAAAATCACCAAATACGTAGTTGCAAATACGATCTTTATGCTGGACAGTTTGTTGAGCATGGCTGACGAATACATAGTCATGTGGCATTGTTGTATACGTATACAGTATTCCCTCGCTATATCGCGATTCACCTACCGCGAATTCAGTGCATCGCGGATATTTTTGATGAGGGGAAAAAAAAAAATGATTGTGACACCAGGACGGGCCAAATAATAATAAAATAAAACAGCCTTTATCGGGCCTGGGCACGAAGAATACATAAAGTAAAGAGAAATAGAGATGGAGAGTGTAATGACCTGTCAGATGTGAAGGGATTATAAAAGATGTGTAATGAATATCCAAGAATATTCAGTGTAGCTGGTGCCATAAGCCAACCTACTACTGGATACATGTTGTGTATTTTATATTGCAGATTTTCTGGGTATATACTATTTTTGAGCACAAGGATGCAAACGTTTTGCCGCCTCCGTATCAGCTGATGCACCCTCGCACGCTATTTCCCTGACGATATTATATTGAAAGTTTGTTTGCTGTTTGTTCTTAATGCTTTTTTAAAGTTTTCTTCATAATATTCAATCGCATTAAGCGGTAGGAGAGGAGGAGGATACGGGAGAACGAACCTCTAACCAAAACGTTTTGCCGCTTCCGTATCAGCTGATGCTTATCACTATTCAGGCACAATATCTTACTCATGAAATATTTATTTACTCACCCTATTTGGGGTTTATCTAATTTTCAAGATTATAGTATTATTAATATTCCTTGGTTCTAAACGTTATTCTATCTTCTTTACATATCGACCATGGTGCACGAAAACTTAAGGTAAACAAAGTCAGCTGAGAGAAAAAGAAAACTATACAATTCGTTACAAAGAAAAAGTATATCGTACTGTACATGGGAAACTTAAGTGAAATATATATATATTCTCTACATGCTATTTCCCTGATGATATTATATCGAAAGTTTGTTTGCTGTTTGTTCTTAATGCTTTTTTTCAATCTTCATAATATCATGTTCATATAAATTTACGCTTGCGCGCTGTTATTAATAAAGTAAAGGGTGGTTTGTTAATAGTGCAGGGAGGATTTATACAGTAAAGGTAAAAATAAATATAAAATACCTATAATAAATATGAGAAAGAGGAAATGAAAGATGACGACAATAAATGGGGAAAGACGTTGACAGAGAGAGAGAGAGAGAGAGAGAGAGAGAGAGAGAGAGCATCTTTAATTAACTCTTGTTCATTCAACCAAAACTACATTATTTATTGTAAAGATAATGGTTTAATGACATATTCGTAATAATAATAATAATAATAATAATAATAATAATAATAATAATAATAATAATAATAATAATAATAATAATAATAATGATAATAATAATCATCATCATCATCATCATCATCTCCACAATCATCATCAAAGGAAAATTATTGTCGCCAATAATTATAATAATAATAATAATAATAATAATAATAATAATAATAATAATAATAATAATAAAAAAAATAAGATCTATGAAGAATTTTTGAAATAGATATCATGAAAGTAATGCAGAGGTATGTTAAAACCCAGCAGACAATTGGATATTCATTACACATCTTTTATAATCCCTTCACTAATGACAGGTCATTACACTCTCCATCTCTCTTTCTCTTTACTTTATGTATTCTTCGTGGCCAGGCCCGATAACGGCTGTTTTATTTTATTATTTTTTGGCCTGTCCTGGTGTCGCAAATTTTTTTTTTCTTTTAATTAATTAATTTATTTTTTTGCTCCTACTTTGCGATTTGTCACCTATCACGGCCGATCCCAGAACCAAACCCCCATGATAAACAAGGGATGTATTCCTCATGGAAATAAACTATTGAATTATGCGAAATTAAAATTATGCGAGCCTTTTGAGAACCTATCCTCGTGTTATTTCGAGAGGAGACTTTATATATATATTTATATATATATATACAGTGTTCCTTCCATTATCGCGAGGGTTCGGTTCCGGGACCCGGCGCGAGACAGGAAAATTGAGGAGTAGGATCAGCCTATATGTACATAGATATTTAAATATATTTTTACGTTTACACCGTATAAACTGTATAAACCCTCCCTGTACTGTTAACAAACCACCCTTTACTTCATAAATAACAGCATGCAAGCGTAAATTTATATGACATACTCATGTACATAGGTATTTTACAATTATTTTTACGTTTACTGTATAAACCCTCCCTGCGCTGTTAAAAAACCACCCTTTACTTTATAAATAACAGCATGCAACGTAAATTTATATGTACGTGATAGGTAAACGTACCTTATCTGTTATGGTTAACATTTTCTTTTGCCACTTAGGCTCACTACAAGAAGCCTTAGAAGATGAAGGATGCTTGGGAGGCATTGCAAAGGTTAAAATATGCGAGTAAAAATATCACAAGCAAAACGTATTAATAAGCACAACGTGAACGGCGCACACGTGAGTTAGACTGAACGAGCTTTGTCCGAAACGCTGATAGCGGTATAAATAACAGCATGCAATGTAAATTTATATGTACGTGATAGGTAAACTTACCTTATCTGTTATGGTTAACATTTTCCTTTGCCACTTAGGCTCACTACAAGAAGCCTTAGAAGATGAAGGATGCTTGGGAGGCATTGCAAAGGTTAAAATATGCGAGTAAAAAAATCACAAGCAAAATGTATTCATATGCACAACGTGAACGGCGCACACGTGAGTTAGACTGAACGAGCCTTTGTCCGAAACGCTGATAGCGGTATCGTATTTTACATGTTGCAATACTGTTAGTATTTATGTTTTTTACTATTTTTTACTGTTTTATTATTCTTAGTCTAAGAAATAAATTTTTTTATCAATAAAATCATGAAACTACTGGAAATATAAATATATATGCTAACTCACGTAGCTGCGACCCCAATATATTGTACGCTATCGGACACTATTTCGCATGATTCAATACTGTGAGTTATACTGTACGTACATATATCAAAATTTATGTTTTTTACTATTTTTTACTGTTTTATTATTTGTAGGCTGGGAAATAAATTTTTTTTATCGATTAGATAATGAAATATTTTTTTTCAATAAAAAAATTAAAATACTGAAAATTTTTATTTTTTTTAATATTTTAATATTTTTGCATATACCCCCCCAAAAAATAAAAATTTGACAAGAAAAACCCGTGGTACAGTGAAACGCGAGCCGAGAAACGCGATCCAGCGAAGGATCACTGTATATATATATATATATATATATATATATATATATATATATATATATATATATATATATATATATATATATATATATATACACAGTGTTGCCTCACTTATCGCGGTAGTTCGGTTCCGGGACCCGGCGCGAACCAGGAAATCCGCGAAGTAGAATCCGCCTATATGTACATTGATATTTTAATATATTTTTACGTTTACACTGTATAAACCCTCCCTGCACTGTTAAAAAAACACCCTTTACATTATAAATAACAGCAAGCAACATAAATTTTTATGAAAGTGATAGATAAAATTACGTGAATGAGGTGATAATGACGTGACATACATACTAATTTACAATTATTTTTTCGTTTACGTAACGTATAAACCCTCCCTGCAATGTTAAAAAAAACACCCTTTACATTATAGATAACAGCTAGCAACGTAAATTTTTATGAAAGTGATAGCTAAAATTACAGTGAATGAGGTGATAATGACGTGACATACATACTAATTTACAATTATTTTTTCGTTTACGTACTGTATAAACCCTCCCTGCACTGTTAAAAAAAACACCCTTAACATTATAGATAACAGCAAGCAACGTAAATTTTTATGAAAGTGATAGATAAAATTACGGTGAATGAGGTGATAATGACGTGACATACATACTCATTTTCAATTATTTTTTCGTTTACGTACTGTATAAACCCTCCCTGCACTGTTAAAAAAACACCCTTTACATTATAAATAACAGCAAGCAACGTAAATTTTTATGAAAGTGATAGATAATATTACGGTGAATGAGGTGATAATGACGTGACATACATACTCATTTATAATTATTTTTTCGTTTACGTACTGTATAAACCCTCCCTGCACTGTTAAAAAAACACCCTTTACATTATAAATAACAGCAAGCAACGTAAATTTTTATGAAAGTGATAGATAAAATTACTGTGAATGAGGTGATAATAACGTGACATACATACTCATTTACAATTATTTTTTCATTTACGTACTGTATAAACCCTCCCTGCACTGTTAAAAAAACACCCTTTACATTTTAAATAACAGCAAGCAATGTAAATTTTTTTGAAAGTGCTAGATAAAATTACGGTGAATGAGGTGATAATGACGTGACATACATACTCATTTACAATTATTTTTTCGTTTACGTACTGTGTAAACCCTCCCTGCACTGCATAAAAAAACACCCTTTACATTATAAATAACAGTACGCAACGTAAATTTCAATAAAAAAAATTAAAATACTGAAATTTTTTTTTTCAATATTTTAATATTTTGCGTATACCCATAAAATAAAATAATAATTTATAAAAAAAAAACCGCGATAGAGCGAGAACGCGAACCAAGAAGCGCGAATAACCGGGGTAACACTGTATATATATATATAAGGTATACCTCATCCAACGTCGTTAATTGGTTCCAGGAGTGACGACTTAAGGCGAAAAACGACTTAAATCGAATTAGCTTGTCTCTAGGTCATAAATGAATGAGAATGAGAGTAGCCGATAAACAGACGTATACCATGCACAAACTAATCAATTCAAAACAATAGCGGTTTCGTGGTAATGACTAGTGACGACGCCTAACGGTAGATATTGGAACTACTATTCGTATTTTAATAAGATTTTATATGCTTTTATTTTTATTTATTGTACAATTATTGTACAATTTATTTATTGTGGGGCGGGCACAATATCAAAGAATAGCCTCACCGTATTCCCTGCGTGTCGTAAAAGGCGACTAAAAGTGGACGGGGCGGGGGGACTAGGAATCCCCCCCCTTGTATCAACCTCCTGCGAGACGTCAAAGAAGAAGGGGAGTAGAGGGGAGAATAACTTCTCTCCAAACTCTAGTTTTGGGGTGTCTAAATGTGCGTGGTTGTAGTACGATAGAGAGCAAAAGATGTGAGATTGGATATATGTTTGGTAAGAGGAGGATGGATGTATTGGCATTGTGTGAGACGAAGATGAAAGGAAAAGGAGAAGTGGCATTTGGTGATGTGACGGGTAGGGTGTCTAGGGTTGAAAGGGGGAGAGCGAGAGAAGGTGTGGCATTATTGCTGAGTGAATGGATGGTAAATCAGGTAGTGGAATGGAAAGAAGTGTCATCTAGGCTGATGTGGGTGAGGGCTAGGATAGGAAGGGAATGTTGGGCTTTTGTTAGTGCGTATGGGCCAGGATGTGAGAGAAGTGAGGAAGAGTGGGATGAATTCTGGAATGAGTTAACTAGATGTGTGGATGGTCTGAGTAGAAGGAACTATGTAGTTGTGTTGGGTGACTTGAATGCCAGAGTGGGTGATGGAGAGATAGAAGGTGTTGTAGGAAAGTATGGGGTATCAGATGGGAATGAGAGTGGCGAGAGACTGCTAGATATGTGTGTGGAGCAAGAGTTGGTGATAGGTAATAGTTTATTTAAGAAGAAGTTAATAAATAAGTATACATGGATGAGAGTGGCAAATGGAAGAGTGAAAGAAAGAGCATTGATGGATTATGTGTTGGTAGCAAAGAGCATGATTGGTAGAGTGAAAGATGTACATGCATTCAGGGGTGTGGCTGCTGGGATGTCTGATCATTTTTTGGTTGAAGCAAAAGTGGTAGTAGCAAAAGAGTGGGGAAATAGTGTGGGGGGATGTAGAAGGGAAATAGTGAAGGTGGAAGAGTTGAAAAAGCCAGAGAAGAGACAGGAATATCAGGACAGGTTGAGAGTGGCATATGACAGGGTGAAAGAAAGAGAAGTTGAGGAGTTAGGGGAGGAATGGGGGTTGATGAAAGAATGTTTTGTGGGACATGCAAGTGATGTGTGTGGAAAGAGGTTTGTTGGAGGTGGCATGAGGAGGGGCAGCGAGTGGTGGAATGAAGGGGTGAAAATGAAGGTGTAAAAGTAGGGAGAAGTATGAAAGATATAGGGAGAAAAATGTGGAAACCAAGCGGAAGGTAGAGGAAGAGAAGAGGCTGGCAAATGT
Source organism: Halocaridina rubra (assembly GCA_037179515.1). Lineage (NCBI taxonomy): Eukaryota > Metazoa > Arthropoda > Malacostraca > Decapoda > Atyidae > Halocaridina > Halocaridina rubra. The sequence goes on along the minus strand of JAXCGZ010013309.1, from coordinate 112,259 downwards.
TAGGTGGGGACAGGATTTTAGTAGGTCATATGAGGAGAATAAAAAGAAGTTTTGTAAAGAAGTGAAGAGAGCAAGGAAGGGTGGATCGAGGATGGAAGAGACAGTGAAAGATGTGAATGGACAGATGTTAAGAGGGAACGATGCAAAGAAAAGATGGGCAGACTATTTTGAGTGCTTGCTGAATGTTGAGGAAGATAGAGAGGCAGCTATAGTGGCAGTGGGAGGGGTTCAAGGGCCAGTAATGGGAGATGAAAATGAGAGAGAGATTACAAGAGAGGAGGTGAAAAGGGCATTGTATGAAGCGAAAGCAGGTAAAGCACCTGGAATGGATGGTGTGAGAGTGGAGATGTTGAAAGAAGGGGGTGTGACTGCATTGGAATGGTTAGTGAGAGTATTTAATATATGCTTTATGTTGTCATTGGTGCCAGTGGATTGGGTGATTGCCTGTATAGTGCCCCTATACAAAGGTAAGGGAGATATGTATGAATGCAGTAATTTTAGGGGTATAAGTTTGTTGAGTGTGGTAGGAAAAGTGTATGGTAGGATACTGGTTAATAGGAATAGGGATAAGACAGAATATGTGATCGCGGAAGTGCAGAGTGGTTTTAGGAGAGGTAGAGGTTGTATAGATCAGATTTTTATAGTTAGGCAGTTATGTGAGAAATATTTAGCAAAGGGTAAGGATGTGTATTTTGCATTTTTGGATCTGGAGAAAGCATATGATAGAGTTGATAGAGAGGCTATGTGGAATGTTTTGAGATTATATGGAATCATTGTTAAATTGTTGCATGCAGTGAAGAGTTTGTATGAGGGTAGTAGAGCTTGTGTTAGGGTAGGGAATGAAGTGAGTGAGTGATTTCCAGTGATTGTGGGACTGAGACAGGGATGTGTGATGTCACCATGGCTGTTCAATTTGTATATTGATGGAGTTGTAAGAGAGGTGAATGAGCGAGTGCGTGGTCGAGGTTTGAGAATGGTAGATGGGGATGATAATGAGTGGGAGCTGAATCAGTTGCTGTTTGCAGATGATACTGTGGTGGTGGCAGATTCAGAGGAAAAGCTGTGTCAGTTAGTGTCAGAATTTGGAATGGTGTGTGAGAGAAGGAAGCTGCGAGTGAATGTGGGAAAGAGTAAGGTCATGAGGTGTACTAGAAATGAGGATGGCGCTGGATTGAATGTTATGTTGAATGGAGAGACACTTGAGGAGGTTAATCAGTTTAAGTATTTAGGCTCGGTTATAGCTGCAAATGGTGGAGTGGAAGCAGATGTGTCACAGAGTGAATGAAGGATGTAAAGTGTTGGGTGCATTGAAAGGAGTGATGAAGAATAGAGGGTTGGAAATGAATGTGTATCTCGATTGGATAGGGTTAGGAATGAAGTGGTGAGAGCAAGAACGGGTGTGAGGAGAGAAATTGCAGCCAGAGTAGATATGAATGTTCTGAGATGGTTTGGCCATGTGGAAAGGATGGATGATGAAAGGCTGCTGAAAAAGGTGATGAATGCGAGAGTTGATGGGAGAAATGCTAGAGGGAGGCCTAGGTTTGGATGGATGGATGGAGTAAGGAGAGCCCTGAATGATAGGAGGATGGATGTGAGGGAAGCAAGCGAGCGTGCTAGGAATAGGAATGAGTGGCGAGCGGTTGTGACGCAGCTCTGATGGGCATCTGCTGTTACCACGGGGCTGCATCTTACAGAGATAGCCCTGTGGTAGGGGCAGTAGGAGAAGCTGGCAGTTGTGAAGCGACACAGGTTGTGGAAGAGCCGGGAGGATGGGCTGTGGCACTCCAGCAGTGCCATCTGAACGGTCGCTAGCTCCCTCGTCATTGCCCATAGAGCAGAGTAATCCCTCTATTTGTTTTCCTTTCTTGATGTCGGCTACCCCCCAATTAAAGGGGGAAACAGCCAAGGTATATGTATGTGTATGTACAATAACATGATTTTATGTGCTTTTGTTTTTATTTATTGTACAGTAACATGATTTAATGTGCTTTTAATGGTTTTCTAGTGATATTATGATTCCAATATTTGTAGCGGACAGACATAAAGTTGATTATAATGGCGTAAACTTTATTTTTATTTTTATTTTATTTCTCCATATATGTTTTTGAAAACCAACGTATAATCGAGAATAACTTAACTCAAAACGACGTAAGCCGTGGTATACCTGTATATATATATATATATATATATATATATATATATATATATATATATATATATATATATATATATATATATATATATATATATATATATATATATATATATATACACAGTAACCCCTCGCTATATCGCGGTTCACCTATCGCGAATTCTGTGCATTGCTGTTTTTTTTGGCGAGTTTATTTTTTTCTGGGTATATGCAAAAATATTAAAATATTAAAAAATTAACATTTTCAGGATTTTCATTATTTTATTGAAATTTTTTTTTTCATTAGTTTATTGATTAAAAAATGTATTTCCCAGTCTAGGAATAATAAAACAGTAAGAAATAGTTAAAAAACATAAATTTAAATATGTAACTCTGCACATAGAGAGTACGATACCAGTATTGGCGTTTCGGAAAACGCAAAGGGTCGCACCTATGTGAACTAGCATAAATTAAAATTTCCAGTGGTTTCATTATTTTATTGATTAAAAATTTTTTTTCTTAGCCTAAGAATAATAAAACAGTAAAAAATAGTAAAACACATAAATACTCACAGTATTGCACCATGTAAAATACAATATCGGTATCAGCCTTTCGGAAAACGAAAAGGGTCACACCTACGTGAGCTAGTACATATTGAAATTTTCATTATTTTATTGATAAAAGAAGGATTTCCTAGCCTAAGAGTAATAAAACAGTAAAAAGATAGTAAAAACATAAATTTAAACATATAACTTACAGTATTGCACCATGTGAAATACTGTACAATAGTGTACACTGTATTGGCATCTTGGAAAACTCAAAAGCTCGCACCTACGTGAGATAGTTCATGGAATGCTATTGGCTGAAAGGGTGGGAGACGACGAATCACAGAATTGTTTTTCTGTATGTTCTGTATTATGGGGTCTGATTGGCTTTTTGATTGAAGCTTGGTTCTCCCACCATCTTCCATTGTCTCGCTTCACTCGTTCAGTTTAACTCACATGTGCGCCGTTCGTGTTGTGCTATTTAATACGTTGTACTTGTGATTTATTTTATTCTCGTATTTCTACCTTTGCAATGCCTCCCAAGAGTCCTTTATCTTCTAAGGCTTCTGGTAGTGAGCCTAAGTGGCAAAGGAAAATGTTAACCATAACAGATAAGGTAAAACTGTTAGATATGCTGAAAGAAGGAAGAAGATTTGCGGATGTCGCCCACCATTTTGGCCTCAACGAATCTACTGTTCGCTACATCAAAAAGAACGAGGCAAATATCAGGAAAACAGCGACTATTTCATTTAGTAAAACAGCAAAGAGGGTCGTAACACCCCGCAATAAGATAATAGTGCAGATGGAATCTGCTTTGGCTCTGTGGATTGCTGATTGCAGAAAAAAGAACATCAGCATAGATTCCAGTATCATACAAAGAAAGGCGAAGAAGCTGTACGATACATTGGCTGCAAATGAACCCGACGACAACAGTGCCGACCTTGGAGAGAAGGAGAGAGAAGATATCGACGACCCACAACCAGGACCCTCCAGCGATTCTTCACCGAGGAAACAATCGTTCGTGGCAAGCAAGGGATGGTTCGCCAAATTTCAAAAACGCTATGGCATAAAGAGCGTTTCAGTTTATGGCGAAGCTGCCTCTGCAGATACAGCTGCAGCTGAAGATTATATGAACAACGACTTCAAGAAAATTATCGCCGAAGGGGAATATGCTCCTGAGCAAGTGTTCAACATGGATGAGACTGGGTTATTTTGGAAGAGAATGCCATCTTGGACTTTTCTCTTCAAGGAAGAAGCTAAAGCCCCGGGATTTAAAGCGCACAAAGACCGCGTTACCCTCATCATATTCGGGAATGCTGCGGGCTTCGTATTAAAGCCTGAGCTTATCTACAAGTCAAAGAACCCTAGGGCTTTGAAGAATAAGAATAAGAATCTGCTGCCAGTGTATTGGATGCATAACCCTAAGGCTTGGATCACGAAAAGCCTCACATCGGACTGGTTTCACCTATGCTTTATATTGCGGAAAAAGGCCTTGAATTTAAAGTCCTTCTTTTGATGGATAATGCTGGTGGCCACGCAACTAATCTCGAATATGATGGTGTTTAAGTAGAGTTCCTGCCACCGCATACATTGTAGTGGCATAGTGTATTTTCTTTCTTTATTTGGTGTGTTGTAGTGGTATGATATATGTCTTCTTTATTTATATATCAATTAATAAATAAATTAATATATAAATAAAGAAGACATATATCATACCACTTCAACACTCCAAATAAAGAAAGAAAATACACTATGCCACTACAACATCACTGATTCAGCCTATGGATCAAGGAGTTATTTGTGCGTTCAAGGCCCTCTTCACACGAAATGCCCTGGCAAACCTGGTTGAAGCCATGGATTCAGACAAAGAATTCTCAATGAAGACTTACTTGCGTAATTACACGATTGCTACATGCCTTCAAAATTTTCAGAATGCAATCAAAGAGATGAAGCCGGCCACAATCAATGCCAGCTGGAAGAAATTGTGGCCCGAAGTCTTCTACGACTACAAGGGATTTGCTCCTGATGAAGTCCATAACTCGGCAGTTGTGAAAGCTGATATGACTCACGAAGATGTGAATGAACTGATTGACTGCCACTCGCAGCCTTTGACTACTGAAAACCTGGAGGAAATGACAAAATCAGCTAGCGAAGAAGAGGAACAAGAACAACTTGAGGAAACGCACAAAGAAATTGAAGAACCTGACCTTACACTCGAACGTTTGGCTGCCGTGCATGAACACGTGAAAGCACTCCAACAACTCTCGCAAGAACATGACGATAATATGGTTCGTTCGGTGACCTTCTGCAATCTTCTCGATGATACCATGATTCCTTACAAGACCATCATTGCACAAAAGAGGAAACATGACAGCAACTCCCTATTACCATGTTCTTCTCTCGCAAAAAGCAGCCGTAAAGCTGTTATTGGCTGCGGAATAATTTCCTATGGAGTCTATGCACGTCATTACCACCTCATTCACAGTAAGTTTACCTATCATGTTCATATAAATTTACGCTTGCATGCTGTTATTTATAAAGTAAAGGGTGGTTTTTTAACAGTGCAGGGAGGGTTTATACAGTAACCGTAAAAATAATTGTAAAATACCTATGTATATGAGTATGTCATTTCATCATCACCTCATTCACGGTAAGTTTACCTATCACTTTCATAAAAATTTACGCTTGCACACTGTTATTAATAAAGTAATGGGTAGTTTTTTAACAGTGCAGGGAGGCTTTATACAGTAAAGGTAAAAATAAATGTAAAAGGGTGATCCTACTTCGCGAAAATTCACCTATCGCAGCCGGTCCCGGAACCGAACCCCCGCGATAAATGAGGGGTTACTGTATATATATATATATATATATATATATATATATATATATATATATATATATATATATATATATATAATATATATATATATATATATATATATATATATATATATATATATATATATATATACTAGTTTGTGTAAGCTATCGTGTTTACACGATGAAGTTGAAGAACCTGGCCTTACACTCGAACGGCTGGCAGCCATGTATAATATGGCCAAAGAACTCCAACACCTGTCGCAGGAGTATGACGATGATATGGTTCGTTCGGTGCACCTCTGCAATATTATCGATGATGTCATGACTCCTTGCAAGACCATCTTTGTACAAAAGAGGAAACAGCGACAGCAACTTCCCATTACCATATTCTTCTCTCGCAAAAAGCAGCCGTAAAGCTGTCATTGGCTGTGGAGTATGTAAATATAAATTTACACTTGCGTGCTGTTATTAGTAAAGTAAAGGGTGAGTTGTTAACAGTGCAGGGAGAGTTTATACAGTAAAGGTAAAAATAAATGTAAAATACCTATAATAAATATGTTGCTCCTACTTTGCGGATTTTTACCTTTTGCGACTGGTCCCGGAACCGAACCCCTGCGATAAATGAGGGAGCACTGTATATCGCAAGTTTGTTTGCTGTTTGTTCTTAATGCTTTTTTTCAATTGTCTTCAGAATATTCTATCGCATTGAGCGGTAGAAGAGGAGGAAGATGCAGGAGAACTAACCTCTGTCTGCAAACTTTTTGCTGCCTCCGTATCAGCTGGTGCACCCTTGCACGCTATTTCCCTGACGATATTATATAGCAAGTTTGTTGCTGATACACCCTCACACGCTATTTCACTGACGATATTAAATCGAAACTTTGTTTGCTGTTTGTTCTTAATATTGTTTTCAATTCTCTTCATAATATTTTATCGCATTAAGCGGTAGAAGAGGAGGAGGATGCAGGAGAACGAACCTCTATCTGCAAACGTTTTGCCCCTTCCGTATCAGCTGATGCACCCTTGCACGCTATTTCCCTGACGATATTATATCGAAAATTTGTTTGCTGTTTGTTCTTAATGCTTTTTTTCCATTATCTTCTTAATATCCGATTGCATTTAGCGGTAGAAGAGGAGGAGCATGGCAGAAAAGTGCCTCCTAGGCAGTCGATTATTTGCTAAAATTATTTTTTTTTATTTTTTCGCATGAGCGTTATTAGCGATTTTTGTATTTTTTTACTATTATGTTTTTTGGGCGTTATTCCAATTTTGCGGCTTATAAACACGTGTAAAAAGCGAACTAAGTGTGTATATATATATATATATATATATATATATATATATATATATATATATATATATATATATATATATATATATATATATATATATATATATATATATACAGTTTCCTATTTTTATGTGAGGATAGGTTCTCATAAGGCTTGTGTAATTCAAATTTCTCGTAATTTGAAATGTATATTTCTATGAGGAGTATTGTAATAGGCATCGTTACGTTCCACAAGCGTGTATAAACACACTATACCAAAGAAATAAGCTAGTTAAACACATTTTACAAGTACATAAGCAAGCTGAAATACGTATGTAAGTAAGCTAAAAATAACAAATACAGTATTAAAGATATACAGATAAACAAAAAATATACAAATTAACTCACTTTATATACAGTGGACAACAGGTGTGTGGTAGCGGTGAACAGTTGCCTTAAGCGGTGGAAGAGGGAGGAGCAGAAGAGGGGGAAG
>JAXCGZ010013309.1:85000-100000 GCA_037179515.1 Halocaridina rubra | reverse complement strand
CTTATAGGCAATGCTATCCCTCCCATAGTTCACTCAGATCTTTCAATCCTTAATATTCTGAAGCCCATAGGAAAATCTGTGACACTGTTTATATCTTAACTTAGCATAATCTCTGCAACCACTACTATACCTGCCATTCTGTTGTGAATTTAATTCTACTGCCTTACCAGCTACCCCATCAGCATATGTGTACAATATTATTTGGACCACATACTATTCCAAGTTTCATTTTTAGGTCTAAAAACGCCTGGAATTCACTTATTCCTGAGATCATCACGTACTTCTCTTTATTAAGTGCCTGTTTACTCAGTGGAGTAGCTTTTTCATTCATAAAATCCATTTTTTTTATTGCTATTTCTTTGTAGTCAGTTATTATTACATTTTCCAGTACCACCTCCCTCACTGCCTCTTTTACTGCCACACTTTTCTCCATTGCATCTGCAAAAGATTGTAATAATATCATGTTCTGTATTTGTCCCCTGAAAATTTCTTCTAACCTATTCGAGGTTTTCCTTTATATGGACATCCCAAGCTGCAATCTCATCTTAGTTTATTACTCAGCTGTTTGTTATCTTCTCGTTTAGAAATTCTAACCTCTAGGTCTTTCTTTTTCTGATCCAACTTTTTTATTCATTTTTCTAGTTCTTTCCTCACTTCCCCTTGTGTCTTGTTACTATCCTCTGAATTTCTTATATTGTCTCTTAGTTTGTCATTTTCTTTTACCTTACTTGAAAATCATTCTTTCATTTCTCTATCCCAATTCTAAATTTTATTGCCCAGGCTTGAAACAAAGGTCAAGAGGTCCCCGAAATCTCACAGATATAAAAAAAAAATTATTTAGCCTCACACAGATTGTTTTATCTTCTTATGAATACTAATTCAATTAATCTTTTCTTTGAACCAGTTTCCTGGTATCACACGCCCAAACATAGAATATTAACTTTGGTAATAATGAAAAGCCATGTGAAGATGAGCTTGAACAAGCAACTGAGGAAAAACACTTAATGCCATTGGAACACTTGTTTTTGTTATATTTTATTCTTAACTGCTAAATTGATCATTGCAGTAGTATATGATCAGCCAATTGTAACCAAGATATGCAGTCACAGTATCAAGTCAATCATAAGTAAGCAATAAAAAGCTACTTTGATTTACATGAAAAATTTAATTAAAAGAGAGAGAAATTAAAGAGACAACAATGAGATACATGGCTCTTCAACTCAAATATTAGCTGCTCTTTTTTTTTTTTTATTGTATTTTCAATACTAAGCTTACCGTTATGGGAGGATAATATTTTAGCAAGAAATGGAACCAAAGGATCAAGTCAATCACAAGCAATAAAAGCTTACCTCGATTCACATAAAGAATTAGATAATTTTGACGATATTGATACTGGCACCTTTTCCTAACAGTTTTCCTACCCGATTGCCATCTTCTTTCCCCTCTTCAAATTTCAGCAAATAATTTCTTTTAGATTTTCAGTACTGTCCATCTTACTGAGCAAAAATTTTCTACTCTAAAAAATCTACTGACTCTTTTATTGCAAGTTAGGTTGAAGTAATTCTTACTTATGTTGGTTCACGTATAAACACAATTGAAATTTGAGAGCTAATGATAGCATCGGTGCTAATGCCCTTCATAGTGTGCATAATTACTTAATTGTGCTCACAGGAAAGAGCCCTATGCTTGTAACTCCCCATCTCCTGGTCGGTTCCACTTTTATACTCAGTGATACATATCGTATTTGTCCTTAAAAGTATGAATTGAATTAGCATTAACTACCTCCTCGTTTTGCGAATTCCAACATCAGCTATTCACTAATAAAGTACTTCTTTACATCCTGCAAAGAAATATTTAATGAAGCTTCAAACTATGACCTCTAGTTCTAAAATCCCTATCCTCTCTGTCAAAACCATGAGGGTTCAAGTGTGACTCCCAAAAGGGGGCTGCACATTCCAGCTTTGCCCTCACATAAGTTACATAATTATATCTGAACATTCCCTTGCCCATGTGTCTGAAGGCTATCCTTACATTCGATAAGAAAGCATATAGAGTCCTTACTATGCCATTTATATGTATTTCCGGAGACAAATCTGCCAATATATTTACTCCTAGATCTCTCTCATTCTCTATATCTTGAAGTCTGCACTTGATATTGAGTATCCAAGCCTGGGCCTTCTCGCACTTGTACCCATTCTCATTACCTTATATTTTGAAGCGTATATGTATATATGTATGTATGTTTCTATGAATGTGATTACCTAATTGTGATTACCTAATTGTGTTTACGGGAAAGAGCCCAAAGCTCGTATCTTCCCGTCTCCTCATCGGTTCCATTTTAGACTTAGTGATACTTATCATACCTGTCCTTAAAACTATGGATTGAGATAGCATTAACTACCTCCTCGCTTAGCCAATTCCAATTATCAACTACTCTTACACTGAAAAAGTATTTCCTTACATCCTGCAAAGAAGTTTTCTTACGAACCTTCAAACTATGACCTCTAGTTCTAGAGACAGCCATATCAAAATATCGATCCCTATCCACTCTATCATAACCATGAAGGAATTTAAAGACTGCACCATATCCCCCCTCACTCTTCTAGCTTCGAGTGATGGTAAGTCTAATTCCCTCAGCCTCTCATCATAACTGAGATTGCGTATTTCTGGCACCAGTTTCGTGGCATGTCTTTGAACTTTTTCAAGCTTAGCTATGTGCTTTTTCAAGTGCGGATTCCAAAAGGGGACTGTATATTCGAGCTTTGGCCTCACATAGGTTACATAAATATTTCTGAACATTTCCTTGTCCATGTGCCTGAAGGCTACCCTTACATTTGATAAGAATGCATATGCTGCCCTTACTATGCCATTTATATGTATTTCTGGAGACAAATCTGCCAGTATGTTTACTCCTAGATCTCTCTCATTTTCTGTCTCTTGAAGTTGTACTCCAGCCACCGAGTAGTCAAGCTTGGGCCTTCTTGCACTTGTACCCATTCTCATTACCTTACATTTTGAAGTATTGAATTTCATTAGCCACTTTTCTGACCACTCATGCAGATTATTTAGATCCTCCTGAAGTTCTCTACCACTGTTCTCGTTTTTTTACATTCTTCACAATCTTTGCATCATCTGCAAACATATTCATGAATGAATTTACAGACTCTGGTAGGTCATTTACATATACAAGGAACAAAAGTGGCCCTAAAACTGAACCCTGTGGAACTCCACTACTAACTCTTCTCCATTCAGACACTGAGTGTCTTACTCTAACCCTCTGTTCCCTTCCTTCTAAGTAAGTTTTTATCCATTCCAAAACATTTCCACCTATTCTAGCCATTGATTGCAGCTTCCTAATAAGTCTCCCATGTGGAACAGTGTCAAACGCTTTCTGGAAGTCTAGGAATATGCAATCTGCCCAGCCCTCTCTTTCCTGTAAGATTTGGCTTACCTCATCATAAAATTCTAATAAGTTTGTTACTGTTGATCTACCTTCTCTGAAGCCATGTTGCCTCACTGACAAAAAGTTGAAGGATTCCAAGTGAAGAGAGATATGTTTCCTTAGTAGTTTCTCCATAAGTTTGCAAGCTATGCTGGTCAAGGAAACTGGTCTATAGTTCAGAGCCGTATCCCTCCTTCCCTTTTTGAAGATAGGTATCACATTTGCTTGTTTCCAGCATCTTGGAATCTCCCCCGACTCCAGTGACTCCTTAAATATGATACTTAGTGCCACTGATATTGTGTTTGCGCATTTTTTAAGCACATGAGGGGATATGTCATCCGGACCTGTAGCTTTATGAACATCTAAATCCATCAGCGCTTTGCATACCTCTGTGGCTGTAAGGTTGATGTTCTCTAATACCGGCCCTTGAGCTTCTATCACTGCAATCTGAGGGGGTGGGGTATTTTCTACTGTAAATACTGACTGAAACTCCTTGTTCAATTCTTTGCTGATCTCTTCATCCGTCTCAGTGATGCTTCCATCCGCTCTCTTTAGCCTTAAAACCTGTTCTTTTACCTTCAGTTTTCCTCTGATAAAGCTGTGGAAAAGCTTGGGATTTTCTTTAGCCTTCCTGGTGATGTCCCTCTCATAGTCTCTCTCTGCCTCTCTCCTTTTACTTAGGTAGTCATTTCTTGCTGTTTTGTAGGTTTGCCAGGCATTTATGTTTTTTCTCCTCCTATTCCTTTTCCAGCATTTGTCTCTCCACTCCTTAGCTCTTTTACACCCATTATCGAACCATTTCTCTCTGGCATGAATTACACCTACTTTGGTGACAGGTATGCAGCAATCTACTATCTTCCCATATTTCTCACAAAAGATGTCATACATTTCTTGTACAGATTTGTTGTAAAATAAGGTTCTCCAGTCAATAACTGCAAAAAGCTCATTCATTTTGATGTAATCTCCTTTCGGATAGTTCCTCCTCATGTCCTCAGTGCCTCTACTCTCAGGAAGAATATCTTCAATGATATACTCCATCAACAACACACAGTGGTCACTCTTTCCAATTGGTGGTTCATACTCAATTTTTTCAATATCCAACACATTATCTGTGAACACTAGATCAAGTAGTGATGGCTCATCCCCACCCCTGGCCCTTGTTGGTTCCATTACATGTTGGTGTAGGAAATTCCCTTGTACGCAATCTAGGAATCTTGCCCCGAATGAGTCCTCACCACTGTGTGGGTCAAGATTTATCCAATCTATCTCTTTATGATTAAAGTCTCCCATAATCAAAATCCTGCATTTTTTTTCCCGTGCCATGTTAACAACTGAGTTTATGACTTCAATAGTACCTATATGACTTTCCTCATAAACTTCAAGCCTATTTTGGTTCCTTGGTGGGTTGTATACAACAGTTATTATAATGCTCTCTGACCCATGTATGGCTGCATGCATGCGTGCATACATGTATGTTTGTATATTATGTATGTATATGAGAAAACACATACTAACTCTAAGATATGATGTTATATGTGGTCTTAGGTATATACAAAGGAGTCTTGGAAGCTATCTCCTATTGATAAGGAGTGACACTGTATGTATAATGCGAACCTGCTAATAATGTTTTTCATTAAAAAAGATAGAAACTGAAAATAATACTGAAAAGTAAGTTAAGTAAAGAAAACTTCATGTGACATTTTGTTGTATTATAGTCTCAAAACTCCTAATCACAAACATGGAGATAATGATTATGTGCGAACAATATGGATCTAAGGCATTATGTATAATATTGTACAAGTTTTTGAGTGACATGAGCAAATTTATGCCTAGGGGAATGTTTCTCTGTAAAAACAAGTTTTATTTTTTTCTTAGTTTTAATCTAAACTAATTTTACAATACTTTTATAATGTTTAAAATTATAAACAGGTGTAATGAATTTTATTATCCCGTATACAACAAATTGCCATTGTCCTGTGGAGATTGTTTGAACTGACGTTATTCTTGGGAGTGGTTTTCTAGAGGCAGTATTTTGTCAGCTATACCTAGTCTTGCAACATCATATTGCAGTGACTTACCTCTCTCCTGGAGTTGAATTTTGTAGTGATAGCAAGGTCAAATGATAAGAAGCTTAGTTACCACTGTCACCCTGGTTTTCATATTGTTTTCAGTATGTACCTTATGGACAGTATTACATTATGGGTAATAAATACTTTTTATTTAAAGAAGTGTTTTAGTTCTGAAAATAGGTGCAGATATAAAAAAGAGAGCACTATTTTATAGAATGTAACCTACGTTTACTTTAAAGATTTCTAAATACTAAGGAAGCCCTCCACTTTTTCAGACCATTGCTGGCATCCGTTTAACTGACACATTCTTGAAGAGGACATACAATTATGAAAACCTAGCACAAGTCTTCGTTACCAATGAAAGATCAGGAGAGAAAGAAGCCTTTTATTCATCTTGGGTAAACCATGGTGCTTAAGGACTAAACTAGTTTTTGATAAAAACAGATACATATTATATTAGCATATGCCTTGTATAATAACCTCTACCCATGTACAGTGATTGAATGTCTGGAATAGGGAATCATGTATCTTGTGTGTGCCACTTAGGTAGCTAGACTGACAAACTTTTCTAGTGTTGCCAGGATAAAAATGCAAATACAGTTTTTATGATATTTTATTATTTGATTACTCATCATTATATATACAGTATATATATATATATATATATATATATATATATATATATATATATATATATATATATATATATATATATATATATATATATATATATATATATATATTATATATATATATATATATATATATATATATATATATATATATATATATATATATATATATATATATATATATATATATATATATATCTGCTATACTAGGAATGAATGCATTCTATCGGGATGCCACTCTGTTCATATTACAGATTCCCCCAACCTCTCTCGTGGCTTTGTTTTAGCATTTAATTCAAATCTCAATCTCCTTTGGTACGAACAGTAATCAAATAAGTACATTATCATATGTGAAATTGATTATTGTTGGTCCCAAATGAGATTGAGATTTGAATTAAATGCGAAAACGAAGCCGTGAGTGAGGTTGGGGAATACTGTAATATGAACAGAGTGGCATTCAGATGGAATGCGTTCATTCCTAGTATACCAGATATAGCTGTATGGTTTGTGTCCCTTTTAAGGCCTTCTGTGATGTAGTTGGTAGCGCCTTGACACAGTAATTATGTATCCTAGGCTCATTTCCCATTTGGGGTAAAAATTATTCATGTTTTCACATATGGTAATGTGCTTATTTGATAGCTGTTGGTTCAAAATGAGGCTGAGATTTAAATTAAATGCAAGAACAGAGCCACAAGTGAGGTTGTGGGAAACTGTAATATGAACAGAGTGGCATTCAGATAGAATGCGTTCATTCCTAGTATAGCAGATATAGCTGTAAGCTTTGTTTCCCTTTTAAGACCTTCTATAGTCTAGTTGGTAGTGCCTTGGCTCAGTAATTATGTGCCCTAGGTTCAAGTCCCGGTTGGGATAAAATTATTCATGTTTTCACATTTGGGAATGTGCTTATCTGATTATTTTTGGTCCCAAATGAGATTGAGATTTGAATTAAATGCAAAAACCAAGCCACGAGTAAGGTTGGGGGAAACTGTTATTTGAACAATGTGGCATTCATATAGAATGCATTCATTCTTAGTATAGCAGTTATAGCTGTAAGGTTTGTTTCCCTATTAAGACCTTGTGTGGTGTAGTTGGTAGCGCCTTAGCACAGTAATTATGTGTCCTAGGTTCAAGTCCCGGTCGAGGTAAAAATGATTCATGTTTTCACATATGGTAATGTGCTTATTTTATTATTGTTGGTCCCAAATGAGATTGATACTTGAATTAAATGTGAAAACTAAGCCACGAGTGAGGTTGGGGGATACTGTAATATGAACAGAGTGGCATTCAGATGGAATGCGTTCATTCCTAGTATAGCAGATATAGCTGTAAATTTTGTTTCCCTTTTAAGACCTTCTATGGTGTAGTTAGTGCAAACAGAAAGTCTTCCCTAACAACATGAATTATATATAATTGATAAAACAATTTAGGTACAACTTTGAAAGTACCATCGCACATCTGGACTTTCGAATTGGCAAGTTGATCAAGCATTGTTTCACTAGCAAATAGGATTATTCGCTTCGAATCACTAATTACAACACTTAATAAGAACGATTCCGTATTTCCTTTTATGGCAACTGTTTTAAATTCTTCAGGAAATATTAATTCATCAACTGACGTAGAATTATGAAGGTACCCTTCATTTTTACAGCGGTTTTGTTGAATAAGTTTTTAGAGAGCTAATCTTTTAGGGATTTTCATCATTGCTTCACTGTCAAACTCCTGTACTGTACTGGCAATGATTCTTCGTGGGAACAGTAGAATTAGGGGCTTCTTCATTTCATTTCATTTAAAGCAATTCTTACATTTTGCTGTGCAGGATCTGGAGCTTGATTATGTTCTTGTCCAAGTGTTACCTCAGAATTTTCTTTGTAGTTCAACTGCATTTTCAATTTACCTTTACAGTCCTTATTTACACATCTCCAGTTCTGAGTGGTTTTGTTTGTTGTGTTTTTGCGATACAAAAATCCTTCGTAACTAATCATATCTTTCCATTCTTGGACTTGATCATTGTGGAAGGTGAAATAGTACTAAAGTATTTCTGCTAAAATTAGAAAGGAAAAACTGAATATATTAGCTAAGAGCATAATATATAGTTTGTCTTAATAACTACAAATAACACATAAAGCATTTAACAAAAAAAAAAAATAAAGTTTCTTGGAATTGTTATGATGCTTGAAATTCATGATTTTAATGAAGTTGCTAGTTTGTCGTAGCAGCTATTTCAGTACCAGCATAAATGTACGATTAGCTATTTTGGCACTAGTTATTATAATACTAGCCATTTTGTTGCACTAGCTATATTGGGTTTTCTTTTATAAATTTCTTTATCATTGAATAAACTCCCAAGTGATAATGTTCAACTTCTGTTTCGAACCACCTCAGCCAAGCCTCCAAGTTATTGTTTGTTCTTGGAAGGTTGTAGTCTAGAAGATGATGGATACTCCACACAGGTGGGGCAAGTCGTGGTAGATGACGCAATTGATTTCGTCTTGGTCTTCCACCTTCACGTGCGATAATTGGTCTTCCCAACTCGCAGGTTTCCCCAGAATACTTAAAACTGTTTCAGCTTATGATTCAGCTTCATTTGGAATATTGTTTGAGAGAGCAATAAATGCATCATAAATTTCGTTTGAAGGTAAAAATCAAGAGCAGACAGCTTTCTCAAGCTTAAGGCTACGTTGTCATTGGTTCTGTAGGCATCAACTAGACCATTCTTTTGAATACTTCGGTATACTTTGACCTAAGTGGAAAAAGCAGCCAGACAATCTGGCTTCTGGAAATATCTGTTGAAGAGCATTGATGCTTGCCAATTCAATATCTACTATGAAAAGAGTAGGGTTTAATTCAATTCCTTTTGCTTCTGCTGCTGACAGTAATCGTTCTAGCATGGATGTATAGATTTCTTGTGTTTTTCCAGTCATCAGAACATAAACAGTTGGAAAACATTCTCCATGGAACATGTAATGGATAGTGTACAATTGGTAGAAAAGTCAAGGACAAGTTTTGAATGTTCCATCAACAAAACAGATCTCCGATTCCTGTAGTCCGTCTAAATTTTCTTCGTACCAAAAACTATGATGCGTTCCATGGCCTCATCATCTTCACTTTGATCATCTGCATATCCATCATCTGTCTTCGTAACGAAAAAAAGAAAGTATTTTTTTCCCCTGCCTGGGTGACCTTCAAATTGTTTGGGATGATTAGATCTGTCACATGTTTGGGTTCCACTGGAAATTCTTTTTTTTTTTCGGATACGATGGATGACTTGCCTCAAAGCGGATTTGGAATACATTTCTACTGTGGTGTTAATGCCTAGTTCCTCACCAACTTCTTGGACACTTGCAGCTGGTGCAGAAGTTGTAGTTTTGGCTCTAATTTTGATTGCATCAACAGCCTGTACAATTTCCACTCTCCTTATTAGAGGTGCGTGATTGTTTGTTTTATCCTCTGATACCAAACCACCAAAGGTATTGAAAACTGTCTCACAACGAAGGGTTGTGGAACCATTACAATTTTTGTCCTCGCACTGAAAATAATGATTTCTGTTTAGGGATTGTTGGTGTCAGTAGATGTATCTTCTGAATGCTAGCTTATCTTTACTCATTTGGGATTTTATAAATTGATATTCATCCATTGCGGGCTACATACAATAAGATCCGTGTCAGTGGAGAGCAGAAACACAACTGAATGTACACTCGTCAACAATATCGTTGTCGCTTCAATTATCACTTGGATGGTTGGTTGGATGGTTGCCACTCCTTTGAAATTTATATCAGAGGTTTCACTCCCTTGTTATGTCACTCCTTTGAATAGAACCGATATATATATAGTATTGCAAGAGAACCATGAATATACTATCATTTTGCCTTTTCTCCATCCTTATGATCCTTTGTATCTAAACCTCATCATTAATGAATGGATGCCCTCCCACTTTTTCTATTATGTGTCATTTCAGAATTTTGTGGACTATACTCATCTCTTTTCCTTTATTTGCTAGTCATTTCAATACAGTCTCTGATGTACTTACATCAGTATTATCAACAAAAGATGAAGGTTGTATTTGGTTTGTGAATGAGAAAATTTCACATTCACTCTTTTGTGAGTCAACTAAAAGGGATACCCCTGGTGGAAGAAGAGGGAAGATTCGACCTTCGTTTTTCCTTAGCATTATAAACTTGACAGAAATTGAAAATGGAGCAAAAAGACACTCTTTAAAATTTATTTTGCCACAGAAAAGCTCATTGAAGTGCATTTTGGGGACAGTCTAATTAATTCCTGCTGCCTCCCATTTTCTTTCAGTCATAGCCACCCTTCTGGCTTCTTTGAGACATGGCATCACATGAAAAAGAAAAGTGGAACAATTGTGTTACATGTATGCACATGACGATTGCTTTCATTTTCCATTCCATGTATTATATTGATGTAAATTAATTTTATACAGAATAGTTTTTTAAACTGGATTATATACTTGAATAATTCTCTGTAGTTTCCTATTTAAAATTCTTATTATATTGTTTTGAAAAGTTGTGTTGTTTTAATGACTTCTAATACAGTTAGTGATGTTGATATGCATATTGAAAAGCTTTTAAAGAAATTTATAGAAGCTTCGTATATGTAATATACATGCTTGATGATTACCAAAATATAAACAGGGTCACAGTAGAACGTTGTTTTGTATAATGTCATTTTGAATTTACAGCTAGCTAAGGCAAATAAATAATTAATAAATTAATTTTTCGACCTACCTGGCTGGTGCGGTAAATTCAAACCATGCCTAAGCAATTTGTGAGTGCAACAAAATGAATACACAGCTAGCAGCACAGCTGTATTCATATTCATCAGGTTAATGGGTTTATATATTTATTTGTTTATATTGGTTTTATTGAAAGATTATATTGAATTTAAAAAGAAAAAAACAAACTGCTGTTAATACGATTTTATTTGAAATACACACAAATACACAGCTAGCAGCATTGTTGTATTTGTATTTTTCAAGTTAATGGATTTATTTATTTATTTGCTTATATATTTGGATATATTGAAGGATCATATTGAATTTAAAAAAAAGAAACCAAACATGTATCTGTAAATACGATTTTATTTGAAATACACATGATTACACGGCTAGCAGCACAGCTGTACTTGTATTTATTAAGTTAATGGCTTTATTTATTTGCTTTTGTATTTGGTTATATTGTAGGCTTATATCGAATTAAATAAAAAAATACCAAACACATACCTGTAAATACGATTTTATTCAAAATAGTTTGTTGAGCGTTGTGTAAGAATCCAGCATCACACGGCATTTGAAGTAGAAGAAGCACAGCTCAGTTTACTTTCACCAGCCATATTGTGTCTCGTTTTCGTTTGCTTTCTCATTCATTTTGCTCGTACTGATATTACTATATTTCCCAAGCGTAGTGGTGATAGTTTTGATGGCAGTGCTACGAAGAAGGAAAAGCCAACACCATGGAAATTAAAGTTGAAATAGTAAAACACTTGGAAAAGGGAGTGAATGAGGAAGAGTATGTGGCCAATATGGCTTAATTTAATCGTTTTATTAGTCGTGCAGATTTGCATAACATAAGGGTACAAGGTGAAGCTGCTAACTAGTGGTGATGAGAATGCAGCAGAAGAGTTTCCCAGTGTGTTAGCAGAAATAATTAGTGAGGGGGTTACCATCCCTTGCAATGCTCCTTCCAGTGTGCAAGCCGACCACACGAGTACCAAACAAACAAACATTTATTTACATTTTTTTTTGCAATGGCTATTCTTTTATAAAACTAAGAGTACACTTGTAAGTAGACATATAATTGAAGAAATAAGTATGAGCGTAATACATACACTTACAGTGAACAAAAACATAGTTAACAAGTGAACAGATAATGATAATAATAATAGTAATGATAATAACATTAGTAGTAATACTAAAGTTAATGATGATAATACAATGATAAAAATGAGAAAGTAGAGCATTAGCAATAAATTTCGCATTAAGATACCTGTGGATATATGAGAGTAAAGGTAAGACATATTATACTATACAATTGTGTATTACTGTAATGCTTTAATGTTTTTATATTTAGTATACTGTACATGTAGTATAGTTTTACTATATCTTGCAATGAGAATTTAGATTATTTATATAGCTTATATACTGTATGTTCTTTTGCCTCTCCAGACTAACCTCCCCCAGTCTCCTCAGACCTAGGTCCGAATTATAGGTATTGTCTGACTTAGTCGTAATTCACTTTAAGTCAGCTGTCAGCTGTGTATTCAAGTAAAGAGATGAGTATCATTGGACTCCTAAAGCTTATTCCTTTTCTCTTTTACAATATATTTTCTTCTCTTTTTTTAACTGGAGCTGAGGTCAAGAAAGCTGCCTCTGCATTCCCCATCTTAGGGTGGTTTAAGGGAACTGGGAAGTCCTTCTTTTGTATTATCCCCCTGGAAATAATTAAGACATGGGGTATTGATTGGAAAACCAACAAGACACCTAGAATGGGTGTATGCTTTAACTCGGCCACTCTCCTTTCAGGGGGAATAATGGCTTTTGTATATAGATAAAAGTAAGAAATGATTGCAAATTTATTCAAATTTTAGTTGATATTTTATTGAGCTGTAAAGATAAAACTTACTGTTAGGCCCAGTGGTAAGTTTTTATGAGTTTAAATATTTTCTCTCCTTATTGAATATTCAACTTAATATAGAAAATCATTAAGTACTCTGTCTCTTTAAAAAGTTTTTGAAAAGTTCAGGAAATGCAGCTGTTAGTGTAGGACAGCTGGCGTACACTTGGTAACCATCTCGTCTGAAGGGCTATACCATATGAGGGCATTGTGGATGTATTTCCATATGAAGGATGTTATATCCTTCTAGGTAAAGACTGGAGAGGTAGAATCAGCAGAGTAGCCTTTAGGTGAATGGTGATGCAATTCAAGATGGCTCTGCATGTAGACGAGATACCATCTAGTTATCTTTAAAGAATATTGATTCAAGAATAATCATAGCCAGCAAGGAGTACCATTCCTTGATTACCAACGTCCTCAGGGATATGACATCTTGATAAGCATGAAATGGCACAGTGTCGAATTCAGAATATTTCTCTCCCCTACTCCTTACAAACAGCTGGGTGAATGATAACTGTGGATGAGAAAAATTCACCACTTTGTTTGAGAAGCAAAAGGTTATGGAATATAAAGTTGAAGATATTATTATTTATCACAAACTCATTTCTTAACGATTGCTACAGAGAGACATTTGGAAGAATACCAATTGGTAAAATTTTGCCTATGTGTCAGTCGAGCTTGTAAATTTTTTGCATCATCCGGTTATGTTATAGCTGAACATTTTTGTAGAGTGGATATGAGGCACAGCTTAACGAGAGAGGAAGGACTGGTAATTTTCTCCAATACATTTTGTTATTCATCACTTGAATAGTTCCCTTTTAAGTGCATCATCCATACTTTTCATATTCATCTCTTCCTTTGCAGATTTTCCTCCTCTAACCTCGCTATTATTACCTTACTGAAGGTATTATTAATTACAATATTTATCTTGGTTTCCTCATTTTTCCTCTTGGTTATATATATATATATATATATATATATATATATATATATATATATAAAATATATATATATATATATATATATATATATATATATATATATATATATATATATATATATATATATATATATATATATATATATATATATATATATATATATATATATATATATATATATATATATATATATATATATATATATATATATATATATGGTTTTATTCATTTGTTTATTTTATATACAGTTGGTTGTACTGAAAAACTGTATTGAATTTAAAAAGAAAAATACCAATCATATAGCTGTAAATACGATTGCCAGGAGGATTCATGATGGAATTAGTTTCAGACCTCTGGTCAGATGGACGGATCTTAAGAAGGTATTTATTAGTAGGTATTCTAATTACTGCCTCTACTTTATTATTTGGGTTATGTTTTTCGATTTTAGTCTTAATTTCATCATCTTCATGCTGAGTAACATACGAGTCAACACTAAGAAGGACCACTGTCCTTTGAGCACTTAATTCGGGAGGCACTATAATGTTAAATTTATATTGGTTAAAAACAAAATTGCATGCTGGTGTATTTAATTTTTCTAAGTATTTGTTGGCAAGGACAAGTACAAAACCAGATTGAAGATTAATTACTTTATTAACTGTGATATCGCTCGGTCCTTAATCCAGACCTGACCCATTATTTACTCATTCCCAGGATGAGAGTAACTTCAATATGATAATAGATAATTATCTCGTTTATTTCGCTTAGGCTATTTGGAAGGGTTTATAAAAAAATACTGAATCTAATTATTTAAGATATACGTATATGTATATCGATAAAGCGGAATTCAAAGTGAAAAAGGAATAAAATAAAAAGTAATCCTTTAACCTGGTACAGGTAAAAGTGACTGTGAGTAAGATTACTGTGAATGATAACAAGATGAAGGATTGATACTGGTTGACAGAATGAGGCGAAAAAGACGGCAAAGCACGGGAGCCAGTTCATCTGCAAACTCCTTAAGGAACCTTGCCGGGATACCATCGGGACCAGATGCCTTGTTTGTCTTTAGCGAGCGAAGAACCTTATGAACTTTGCGTGAAGAAAGGATAAGGGAGGGCTTAGGGTTAGAGAGGGGAAAAGACTGAGGAACAGGTGTGCTGGAGTCGTTGATAGAAGAGTTGGCAGAAAAATGAGAGCCAAAGAGAGTGGCTTTGTCAGTGGGAGAGCAAGCTATAGAACCATCAGAACGAATGAGAGGGGGAAAGCTTGAGTTACAGAAGTTTTTGGAGA
>JAXCGZ010013309.1:77500-80000 GCA_037179515.1 Halocaridina rubra | reverse complement strand
ATCAAGTAGTGATGGCTCATCCCCACCCCTGGCCCTTGTTGGTTCCATTACATGTTGGTGTAGGAAATTCCCTTGTACGCAATCTAGGAATCTTGCCCCGAATGAGTCCTCACCACTGTGTGGGTCAAGATTTATCCAATCTATCTCTTTATGATTAAAGTCTCCCATAATAAAAATCCTACATTTTTTTCCCCGTGCCATGTTAACAACTGAGTTTATGACTTCAATAGTACCTATATGACTTTCCTCATAAACTTCAAGCCTATTTTGGTTCCTTGGTGGGTTGTATACAACAGTTATTATAATGCTCTCTGACCCAGTATTTATACGAGCAACAAGACATCCCAGCATGTGATTACCTAATTGTGATTACCTAATTGTGTTTACGGGAAAGAGCCCAAAGCTCGTATCTTCCCGTCTCCTGATCGGTTCCATTTTAGACTTAGTGATACTTATCGTACCTGTCCTTAAAACTATGGATTGAGATAGCATTAACTACCTCCTCGCTTAGCGAATTCCAATTATCAACTACTCTTACACTGAAAAAGTATGTATGTATGTATGTATATATATATATATATATATATATATATATATATATATATATATATATATATATATATATATATATATATATATATATATATATATATATATATATATATATATATATATATATATATATATGTATGTGATTACCTAATTGTGTTCACGGGAAAGAGCCTAAAGCTCGTATCTTCCCGTCTCCTCATCGGTTCCATTTTAGACTTAGTGATACTTATCATACCTGTCCTTAAAACTATGGATTGAGATAGCATTAACTATATATATATATATATATATATATATATATATATATATATATATATATATATATATATATATATATATATATATATATATGCGCCCTGTGGGGCGGGCACAACATCAAAGAATAGCCTCACCGTATTCCCTGCGTGTCGTAAAAGGCGACTAAAAGTGGACAGGGCGGGGGGACTAGGAATCCCCTCCTTGTATCAACCTCCTGGCTAGTACAGTGGTAACGCGCTGGCTTCGCATTCATGAGGTCGAAAGATCGGTTCCCGTCCAAGACCGAGAGTTTAAGCTGTTTACTGGCAGGAACTGCTGTGTTTGGACACCACAGTGGGGGGTTGGGGCTTGCCCTGGCTGACGAATACCCATTGTATTGAAATGGAAATAAAGTTTATTATTATTATTATTATTATTATTATCCTGCGAGACGTCAAAAAAGAAGGGGAGAAGAGGGGAGAATAACTTCTCCCCAAACTTTAGTTTTGGGGTGTCTAAATGTGCGTGGTTGTTGTACGATAGAGAGAAAAAGATGTGAGATTGGATATATGTTTGGTAGGAGGAGGATGGATGTATTGGCATTGTGTGAGACGAAGATGAAAGGAAAAGGAGAAGTGGCATTTGGTGATGTGACGGGTAGGGTGTCTGGGGTTGAAAGGGGGAGATGGATAGAAGGTGTGGCATTATTGCTGAGTGAATGGTTGGTAAATCAGGTAGTGGAATGGAAAGAAGTGTCATCTAGGCTGATGTGGGTGAGGGCTAGGATAGGAAGGGAATGTTGGGCTTTTGTTAGTGCGTATGGGCCAGGATGTGAGAGAAGTGAGGAAGAGCGGGATGAATTCTGGAATGAGTTATCTAGATGTGTGGATGGTCTGAGTAGAAGGAACTATGTAGTTGTGTTGGGTGACTTGAATGCCAGAGTGGGTGATGGAGAGATAGAAGGTGTTGTAGGAAAGTATGGGGTACCAGGTGGGAATGAGAGTGGCGAGAGTCTGTTAGATATGTGTGTGGAGCAAGAGTTGGTGATAGGTAATAGTTTATATAAGAAGTTAATAAATAAGTATATATGGATGAGAGTGTCAAATGGAAGAGTGAAAGAAAGAGCATTGATGGATTATGTGTTGGTAGCAAAGAGCATGGTTGGTAGAGTGAAAGATGTACATGCATTCAGGGGGTGTGGCTGCTGGGATGTCTGATCATTTTTTTGTTGAAGCAAAAGTTGTAGTAGCAAAAGAGTGGGGAAATAGTGTGGGGGGATGTAGAAGGAAAATAGTGAAGGTGGAAGAGTTTAAAAGCCAGAGAAGAGACAGGAATATCAGGACAGGCTGAGAGTGGCATATGACAGGGTGAAAGAAAGAGAAGTTTGGGAGTTAGGGGAGGAATGGGGGTTGATGAAAGAATGTTTTGTGGGACATGCAAGTGATGTGTGTGGAAAGAGGTTTGTTGGAGGTGGCATGAGGAGGGGCAGCGAGTGGTGGAATGAAGGGGTGAAAATGAAGGTGGAAGAGAAAAAGAGGGCTTTTGAGGAATGGCTGCAGTGTAAAAGTAGGGAGAAGTATGAAAGATATAGGGAGAAAAATGTGGAAACCAAGCGGAAGGTAGAGGAAGAGAAGAGGTTGGCAAATGTTAGGTGGGAACAGGATTTTAGTAGGTCATATGAGGAGAATAAAAAGAAGTTTTGGAAAGAAGT
>JAXCGZ010013309.1:40000-72500 GCA_037179515.1 Halocaridina rubra | reverse complement strand
TCTGCATGCTAACACCATAATAAAAAATAACTTTTGCAATATGGCTTCAGCCTACATTATCCTCCCCTGTTTCAAATCCCAGTTATTTTGTAGTCTAAGGAAATTCAGTATGGGAGCATTAGCCAGCCGTCACTCCTTGGTCCATTTTGTCGTTCTCCATTATATACAGATCACATTTCTATAGTATTCTTTTTCCTCAACCCAAGTCAGTTCACCAACCAATCTGTGAGCTACAAATTTCCACAAAATATTTGTGAGACGAGGCAACTTGGCAAGTGATACGCAGCTTCGGCATCAACTCATCAGAGCAGCGATGGAAGTAGTAAAGACAGAAAAGAGAAATTGATGATACCTTACTGCAAAGAGAAAGATAATCCAGATTAGAAATAAGAGAAGGGTCATTAGTGAGTTGAACTGCCTTAGATTCAACCCTATCAAGGAGATATTTATAAGAAGAAGCACCCAGATGTGTGAACAGTGTTCTAAGTAATAACTGATAAAACCTAATCAATGACTGATAAAATCTTTATAGATTTTAAGTAACTGGAAAGAGGAAATGCAATGACGAAAATAAAACAAAACTTTAACTTTTTTTGGTGCAGACTTAGAAATTTGGATTATTGTACTACTCCAAGACAAGTTAGAGGCTATTATATTCCTAATATGCTAATAGAACGTAGAGGGTAAATTTTGTTAGTTTCAAAGACAATAAGCCTATCAGGGAGGAGAATAATATAAAAAAGATAGCTAGAAACTGTGTTTTGCAGTCATTAACTTTAACTAAATTTTGGATGCCCCACTCAGATGCTTTCTGCAAATTAGAGTTGAGAGTTGAAGAAATAGTGATGCAAAACTGATCACAAGTAGCAGATGAAGGTTTTGAGGAGAAAGGAGAAGAAGAATACAGGGTAGAATTGTCAGCAAAGGCCTGGAGAAGAGAGGAGGATGGGGACTGGAGAAGATCGTTGATGAAGAGAAGGAATAGAGTAGGTGAAAGAACAGAGCCCTGTGGAACACCACTGGTAACAGAGAAAGGGCTAGATGCTGTGCCGTCAAGAGTCACATATAAAGTGGCCAGAAAGAAAACTGGAAAACAGAGAACAGAGAGAAGGGGTAAAACCATAAGTAGGAAGTTTGTTCAAATAGCCTTGTGCCACACTGTCAAAAGCCTTAGAGATATCAAGGGTGACTACAATGGATTCCCCATTGTTCATTGGAGAAAATTACCATACATGAGTAAGATAGAACAGGAGGTCACCAACAATCTTGACTTGAAGAAGCCATACTGGTGACCAGAAATAAACAAGTCAAATTCACGATGTCGAGAAGTGAGAATTGGGCAAATTTAGGAATACTTGAGGAATAGCTGAGGTTAGGGCAATAGGTTGGTATTCGGAAGGAATAGAGTGGTCACCTATTATAAGAATAGGGTGGACTAAAGCATGCTTCCAAGATGAAGGATAGATACTGGTTGAGAGACTGAGGTGAAAAAAATGGTATAGCACGGGAGCTAGTTCATCTGCAAACTCCTGAAAGAACCTTCGTAGGTATATCATCATGTCTCGATGTCTTGTTCGTCTTTAGAAAGAAAAGAACCTTATGAGCTATGTGTGAAGAGTAGATAAGGGAGGGCATAGGGTTAGATAGGGTTAAAGTACAAAGGTCTTGTGCATTTAAATCAGTTACGAAAGAGTTGGCAGAATAATTAAAGCCAAAGATAGTGTCTTTCTCAGTGGGAGAGCAAGCTATTGAACCTTCAAGACAAATGAAAGGGTGAAACCTTGAGTTACAAAAATTTTTGGAGAGAGTTTTGGCTAAGGACCAGAACATTTATCAGCTGGAGAGGAGTTAAGGTCATAAATTTTTCTTCTTAAAAAGGAAGCTTTAGACCTTTGAATCTGAGCAGCTCAGTGATTCCTAGCTGTAATAAAAGCAGAGTGAGTTAAATAAGAAGGAGAGGCTTGATACGACTGGTTTACCCAATCCCTGGACTGAATAGCCATGGAGCAGGCACAGTCAGACTCTATTGCACATAGTTGTTAACTGCATCCATACAGAAATATACCCAATGGAGACTGTATTAAATATGACAGGGATATTTGGGTGCTATGCAATATGTTTACTATTAAGGTTTCTTCATACAAAGAACTGCAGCTCACAAATGCTTCAAGAATATGGGTATTCTATCTGTAATTGCATCTTCTACAGACTAGGCCTAAGGCAGTTATGATGGCTGACTGATGACTGCCTTGATATGGCCGGGAGACTCGGTCTAACCTCTATATAGCCTTTGACTCAACTAAACTGATACTTTACTTATACCTGCCACACCTCTACCAAGCTGTGAGATACAAAAAGGAGGCGGAGGTAGGAGGACTTTCTGTATGTGCCTAGATGATTTGAACTTGAATTTGGTTTTAAAAGGTCAACACCCAGAACATATGGTGTGGATGTGGCTAAGGCAATGCTTGTTCCTCATATAGGAGTTTAGGCCTAGTTTATACTAGCTTGGTGTCAATTTACGCCTCAAATCCCAATTGAATCCTATTAGTTCCAAATCCAATGTCAGAGGGAGGTAGCATGGGACTCAAAACACGTGTCTGTAAGTTTCTATGAAGCGTGGCAATAGATGCATATTATACTACATTCCCACAGCCTAACAAAAAAATACAGTTTCTGCCACACCAATAATTTAATAAGAAAGACCTCCAAATCTGCATTAGTGACAAATATTCAGTAATACTAATGAATGGCAGAATGGCAATCATTATATTAATAACACGTGAAAACTACTCTTTATATATGTTTATTGCCAAGGAAAGCATTTTAGGCTATTTTAACTTAAAAATTATGAACTATAACTATGTATATGCACATAGTTAATTTTAAATATCTATAAGACACTGGGACGTACAGAGACTTTGCTCCACTCTGACTCAAAATACTGTTATTATGCAGGTTACATTCTATTTCACGGTGAATGGTCCAGGTTTTACTTCCTTCTTACCTCTTTTTGGAATTTACCTTCTCTTGCTATGTAGTGCTTTTATTGTCCCCCCGCATCTCCAAAGAAAAACGGGCACAGGTTGTACCCACAATCATCTCTGACTACACTTATTGGGTGGCCACTGGACAAGGGGAAGGTGCGGATGTACCTTTTCACCCTTCCCTCCTGCGCTGCTCCGCTATCAAAGGGATATCTCTCAATATCCTCCTCTCACGAAACCCATCAGATGCCAATCTCCCTCTACATTTCTATTCTGCAATCAGAAATCCATAGAGGAGATTTTTAAGTCAAGAAAAGGGGCTACATGGCCGTCACAAATTCAGAGATACCAGATATATATCTGGACACAAGCACAGGCCTATGCAAGCACACAACCAAGATATCAAGCATACACTGTATCTGCAAATAGTTGCCATCCTCCAATAGGTTAAGGGAAAAGAAGCATAAAATATCGCAGATCAGTTTATCAAAAGGCCATGCTGTTCAAAAACTAGGAAAGTGGCTGGTAGTGGTTGAACAGCTAGCAAAATTGTAATACAGTTATTGCAAATGACTTGAAGAATTTCATTACATGAGTAATTTAGTGATCACAACAAGCAAGAGTTAAAGAAAATATTAAAACTGCTTGTCATGAGGTTACAATTTTTTTTGAACGTTAGAGACAGAAATCTGGCAGCCTAAAATCGGTCTTCTTGCCTTCTCACAGAAGGAGAGAGATAGCAAATACAAAAATAAAAACGAAAAAAAATAAAAAGTTAGAATTATAAAGTAAAATATAATGCCTTTAAAACGGCTAACAGTGTGGTTATCTTTATACCGGCAAAATTCAAGTATTCAACAGAATAATGCAATGAAGTTTTGATATACAGACTAAATATTAACAAAATCTTACAAAACAGCTAACAGAAGTTAAACTAGGATTTGCTATAAATAAAAGAAGTGAACGGAATTTGGGTACAAACAGACACAGAAGACAGGAAAAGAGCAACATAATATGGGAAAATAAACATAATAATTGTATACAGTATCAGGGAACAACAGACATACATAAACAGTGATAGAAAGGAAAAGACTCACAAATAAGATTTATGCAGAGATAGTAAAAGAAAATAGAGAAATATATGCGGGATTGTGGTGAAACATTAACAATATGGGGATTGTGGCAAATACAAAAAATACTGTAATTATATTTCATAACTATTATTCTTTTGTTTCAGTTATTTCACATTAGTTTCTTTTGTCTTAACGTTTTGTTAGCAAAATATAGCAATGTGACCATCAACATTTCTGTTCTTTGGTTGTTTGTGGTAAGCTCAGATTTCCTTTAAGAATATCTAGCAGACAAATCTTATCACTACTAAATCTGAATTTTACATTATCGTGTTTAAACACTGACATGCAAAAACTCCAAAAAATAGTAAAACTAGCTCACTTTTATCATCTAGCAAAATATAAAATAAATCAACAATCAAAATACCCAAAGTCAACAATTTATAAAATTTAGGCTTTATGCATTCAATTACTAATAAATAAAGAGAAGGGGTCCACATCACACCTACGATGCTCTTATAAGGGGAAACAAATTAGTCAAGTCCGATTAATGGACAATCACCTTACCCCTGGAAACAGTTACTCAAACAACATCCTTGATTTCCTTAAAATTCGAAAGGAGAAGTGCTTAGCGCAAATTGACCCTTATACTACGACCTAATCGTTTGTTTGTTGTAGGTATCCACCTGAGGGATGAACGGGCCATGGTGAGTGATCTGGGATCTGAAGACATCTCTTATTTGCAAATAAAAGAAAAGCTTCATGATGCTAACTCTGGAGAGGTTGAGGGAACTGTCCTCAACTTCTTTTGTTCTTTTATATGTCTGTGTTTCTATGGTTTATCTAGGAGGAGGGTGCTGGTTAATAATGTTTTGCAAGCTGTCCAAATGGTTCATGGCTGCTCATATTATGGTATTTGCAGCTTGAGGGGCATTTGGGTCATTGCTAGGAGTTACAAGGGCTCCAGTCTTTTGTCGTATTTATTAGAAGACTACACATTTGAGGCTGTAGTGGAGAAAGGGTTGCGGCACTGCTTCCTGACAGAACGTGCACTTCTTGATGATATTTTCATTCATTTGTCAGATGCACTTGTTCCCGAGTGCCAGCCGATAAATGTTGACTGCAGTATTTCTGTGGAGGTTCTTGGGAGGGGTGAAGCACTAGAGTTTGGTTGCAGTTTTGTTCCAAGATGTGGAGGCAGGTCCAGTGTCCATGCACAGATTAGGTCTTTTTAGCTGAAGACTGATGAGTTATTTGGTGGTCTTGGTTTTTATTTGGAGGGTACCGGGAGGCAGAGATACTTGAATCTCTGCCCGGAGAGAGGCTTGCTTGGCTGCGTGGGGTGCTTTTTCGTTCCCTTTGATGCAGATATGGTTGGATATCCAAGCAAAGGTAACAGTTTTGCCAATACTGATGGCCCTTTGGTGGAGGTGAAGTATGTCAGTGATGGTTCTCACATTATCTAGGGGGTGCATCTTTTTAATGGCCTGTAAGGGGCATTTGGAGTCTGTGAAAATGTGGGTGTAGTACTTTCTTTACAGGTGAAGTAATTTAGGGCATTGGCGATGGCAACAAGCTCAGTTTGGACTGAGAAGCAGGAGTTAGACAGAATCCAGGATTGTACATGTTCTTCTGTGATGAAGGTGGCAGCTGAGGTTTCAGATTCTTGATGAAGTGAGCCATCTGTGTAGATGATTAGTGAGTTGTCTCTGCTCCAGCTCTTGATTATGTCCTTATATATGTTTTTGGGGACATTCGGATCAACTGAGCTCTTGAGGTTGGCAGAAAGTTCAATCTTTTTGTTCAATGGTTGGTCATCCCATGGAGGAGGACATCGGTAGTCTGGGTGTTGAGTGTCTAAGTTCTTGGATAGGATTTCCTCCTCAACTCTTAAGGCCTGCAGCTCTGCTCAGACCTTAGCTGCCCAGGTCCTTTTTTTTGAGATCGTGGTGTTGGCCAAGGGATAATTTGAGGTTTGCACCAGCATGGCAGGGGCATTGTGCTCTGGTAGTTTTAGCCACAGTAAGGGTCATTCTCTGCAGAGATCTATGCTTTAGAGACAAAAGGTTGGATTCCAGTCGGAGGTTTTCAGTCTTGTCCATATGGGGGCTCCTAGCATGATCCGCATAGCATTGTTTTGGTTGACATCGATCTTGACCCATTGTTGGTCCTATAAGAGCCAAAGAGTGGGACAAGCATATTCCAAGAGGCTCCGTATAGCTTGCGTATAGAATGTGTTTTGGAGATTGAAGCTTGCACCATTGTAGATGCCTGGCAGGTGTGAGAGTACTGACTGGTGCATTTTGCACCTGTCATGCAGGTATTGGATCTCAGATTCAAAGGAGAGTGAACTGTCAGTGTATACCCCTAGGTAAAGGTGCCTATTGACACAGTCCAGAGGGTCATTATTTATGACCAGTCTTCTGTCTGGTCTGTGCTGGCAGATGGCAAGTGCCTTTCTTTTAAGGGCATTTATTTTTAGCCTTAGGAAGATGGAAGCTTGGTATATTTTGTTGAGTCATAGCTGGATATTGTTGAAGGACCTATCACCTCTTGAGATGAGGGAAAAGTCATCTTTTCGCTAAGAGTAACAGGGAAAAAGAATGATTTGTTACCCTCTGGTGTAGATGGTTTAGATACTTATAGCAAAAAACAACACAACATTCTCGTCTATATGCATTACTAATCATACTCGCAAATGGCTCTTGTTCTTAACTTCTGATAAGCGAAGTTTTACGTCTGAAAACATCTTAAAAAAGATAACATTAATTTAGTACAGATCAAGCTAAGGTGAATCCTAATATACTAGTCTTTTTCTCTAAAATTGCAAAAGAAGCTAGTGGAAATGCGCATGCAAACACGCACATCTACTATGGCTGTTTCCCATTATTCAAGGGAGGTCTAGCCGAAGCACACGCACTCACCAGAGTAAACGTACCTCCAACGGAATTTAAACGAAATACAGCAAAAATATTTAATTATCGTCAATAAACTGTGAAATTATCTTTTGTGAAGAGTAGCGTGCACTAGAAATTAAAAAAAATATATATATTTTATACTAAAAGCTGATATTTCATAAAAAAAAGAACTTATTTAATGAGAGTTAACAGAACTGACAATTGTTCTTTCTCAAAAGAATAAAAAAAATAAAAGGAATTACTATCTAATATTTTAATTACCGGCTCAAAAGAAAAATAAATATGCGTTGATAATCGCAAATTATCCATATTAGCACAACAATAATTATAGATTTCACGACGATAAACCTTTTAAAATCGTTAATATCTTATCTCTGCTAAATATCAAGATACTCTTACCTGGACTAGAACCTAGGACATATAATTACTATGCCAAGGCGCAACCAACTACATAACAGATGGTCTTAAAAGGGAAACACACCTTACAGCTTTTATCTGCTATATGCTTTCACATATGATAATGTGCTTATTTGATTATCAAGCTACTCATATTAAAACTATCCCAGAATTACTGCATATAGGTTATTAAAAAAAAAAGAACGTGTGTTAGCGCATGCAGTGTTAATAAAAGAATATTAATATTTCAACTTGCGAGAGTAAAACAATAAATTTCACTTAAGAATCGTACTTCCGTTAGGTGTCAGGATTTATTAAGGAACTTCATTTAACAGGAGATTTTCTCTTTGATTGTGAATTTTACGTTTTTTAAACCTGAAATACTACTGTTTAATAAGCTAATTCTTATTTATAATTTTTGAATAAAGTCAAAGACTCATCATGTAACCTAATAGTCCAATTCACTCACATTTTGTTTTAAATCTATAATTATTAAAGATGGAGCAATAATTCCTTACATAAAATAAAAATCACTATCTTAATTATCGTACGTATGTATAAGTAGGACTACTTATTATGAACTCGTTAAAAAATTCAAAATTATGCATACTATGAAATTTATTGACTTTATTAATGGCTTATGCTTCGAAAGCAATACCCAACAAAAATTCCCCAAATCCCTATTAGACTCAAGCAACTTAGCTCCAATGGGAGTCTCCTTGAATTATTCTCATCTTCTTCCCGTCGCTTCCATATTCCCATGCACGTGACAGCTTAGAGTCGTTCTTTTCCATTGCTCCACATGGCAGCCCTCGATCTTATCGCTAGAACTCGTAGTGGTAATTTTTGCCAGTTACTGCAATGATAGTTGCTAAATGCCTCCATGCATAAGTATACCTGATGGAGATTGTATTAAATAAGACAGGTAACTTGGGACAATATACGATATGTTTATTATTTAGGTTTCTTCTTGAAAACAACTGCAGCTCCCAAATGTCTCGAGAATATGGATATTCTTCTATCTGTCTCTACACCTTCTACAGACTAGGCCCATGGTAGCAGTGATGGCTGATTGATGACTGCCTAGAAATGACTGGAGGACTTGGTCTGTCCTCTGTGTAGCCTTTGACTCAACTAAACTAATACTTTACTTATACCTCCCACACATCTGCCAAGTTGTGAGATACAAAAGGGAGGCAGAGTGGGAGGACTTCCTATACATGCCTAGACCATTTGAATTTAGTTATACAAGGTCAACACCCAAAGCTTATGGTGCGGGTGTGGCTAAAGCAATGCTTGTTTCCATGCAGTGTATACTAGCCTTGTGACAATTTACATCTCAAATCTGAATTGAATCCTGTTAGTTTCATATGCAATGTTGGAGAGAGGTAGTGTGTGACCCAAGCCACGTGGTCTATAAATTTCTATGCAGCTTGGCAATAGATGCAAATTATACAACAAACCCAAGGATTAGGGGGAGAAAAAGCTTCATAGAGGAGGAGATGAAATCCTCTATACCTGTGGTTATGATCTCGGGAACTTTAAGAGCTACCTGATCAGGATTGCGGGTCTGAAAGCAGTAGTCATTGCATGGGATGTCAAATAGAAATATACGCAAATCGTTTCATTGGGTATGCTCAAAGGGCCAAAAGCTGCAGTGAGTAGTAGGAATTGATGAAGGGGGAGCAAAAATGGAAGAGATTGAGATCAAAGAGCAGTCAGAGTTACCAAGAGGGGTAAGTACAGAATATGAACTGTTTGAAGAATTAGAAGTAAAGAATACATCAAGATTATTAGCTGCATGATCGGTAACATGAGTAGGATGTCTGATAACATGCTCCAGATTACAAGTAACAGAAAAAGCAGGGGTCATACTTCTTCCCACATCAATGTGAGAAGAATAAAGCCACTCACTGTGGTGTACATTGAAGTCTTCATTGCAGAGAACTTCAGCATGTGGGTGAGAAAATAGCAAGGACTCATGACAAGACAACATATATTCAAAGAATGACACAAAGTCAGTGGAGTTAGGTGAGCAGTAACATAAGCAAAGAAATATAGTAGTTGTGGAGAGATAGATCTTCAGTCCAGAGAGTCAAGGTCCATATGTTTTACAATAGGATTGTTAGAGCTACAATAGGCAACGTATGCGGTGTGGGAGGTATTATTGCTGTACCCTGTACTCTTGTATTCAATACTACTTTTTGTCTAGTGACAGTTAATGCTGATTAGAGAATTTGTACAACATCAAAGTATAGCCCCAACGTAATCCCTGCGTGTCGCAAGAGGCGACTAAAAGTGGATGGGGTGAGGGGACTGGGAATCCCCCCTTGTATTAACCTCCCGTGAGATGGCAAAGAAGAAGGGGAGTAGAGAGGAGAGTAACTTCTCCCCAAACTCTAGTTTTGGGGTGTCTAAATGTGTGTGGTTGTAGTACGATGGAGAGCAAAAGATGTGAGATTGGATATATGTTTGGTAGGAGGAGGATGGATGTATTGGCATTGTGTGAGACAAAGATGAAAGGAAAAGGAGAAGTGGCATTTGGTGATGTGACAGGTAGGGTGTCTGGGGTTGAAAGGGGGAAAGCGAAAGAAGGTGTGGTATTATTGTTGAGTGAATGGATGGTAAATAAGGTAGTGGAATGGAAAGAAGTGTCATCTAGGTTGATGTGGGTGAGGGCTAGGATAGGTAGGGAATGTTGGGCTTTTGTTAGTGCGTATGGGCCAGGATGTGAGAGAAGTGAGGAAGAGCGGGATGAATTCTGGAATGAGTTAACTAGGTGTGTGGATGGTCTGAGTAGAAAGAACTATGTAGTTGTGTTGGGTGACTTGAATGCCAGAGTGGGTGATGGAGAGGTAGAAGGTGTTGTAGGAAAGCATGGGGTACCAGGTGGGAACGAGAGTGACGAGAGACTGTTAGATATGAGTGTGGAGCAAGAGTTGGTGATATGTAATAGTTTTTTCAAGAAGAAGTTGATAAATACATATGCATGGATGAGAGTGGCAAATGGAAGAGTGAAAGAAAGAGCATTGATGGATTTTGTGTTGGTAGCAAAGAGAATGATTGGTAGAGTGAAAGATGTGCATGCATTTAGGGGTGTGGCTGCTGGGATGTCTGATAGTAGCAAAAGAGTGGGGAAATAGAGTGGGGGGATGTAGAAGGGAAGTGGTGAAGGTGGAAAGTTGAAAAAGCCAGAGAAGAGACAGGAATATGAGGACAGGTTGAAAGTTGCATATGGCATGGTGAAAGAAATAGAAGTTGGGGAGTTAGAGGAGAAATGGGGTTGATAACAGAAGGTTTTGTAGGACATGCAAGTGATGTGTGTGGAAAGAGGTTTGTTGGAGGTGGCATGAGGAGGGGCAGCGAGTAGTGGAGTGAAGGGGTGAAAATGAAGGTGGAAGAGAAAAAGAGGGCTTTTGAGGAATGGCTGAAGTGTAACAGTAGGGATAAGTATGAAAAATATAGGGAGAAAAAAGTGGAAACCAAGCGGAAGGTAGAGGAAGAGAAGAGGTTGGCAAATGTTAGGTGGGGACAGGATTTTAGTAGGTCATATGAGGATAATAAAAAGAAGTTTTGGAAAGAAGTGAAGAGAGTAAGGAATGGTGGATCGAGGATGGAAGAGACAGTGAAAGGTGTGAATGGACAGATGTTAAGAGGGAACGATGCAATGAAAAGATGGGCAGAATATTTTGAGTGGTTGCTGAATGTTGAGGAAGTTAGAGAGGCAGCTATAATGGCAGTGTGGGTGTTCAAGTGCCAGTAATGGGAGATGAGAGTGAGAGAGAGAGAGATTACAAGACAGGAGGTGAGAAGGGCATTGGATGAAACAAAAGCAGGTAAAGCATCTGGAATGGATGGTGTGAGAGCGGAGATGTTGAAAGAAGGGAGTGTGACTGCATTGGAATGGTTAGTGAGAGTGTTTAATATATGCTTTATGTTGTCAATAGTGCCAGTGGAATGGGTAATTGCTTGTATAGTGCCCCTATACAAAGGTAAGGGAGATGTGTATGACTGCAGTAGTTTTAGGGGTATAAGTTTGTTGAGTGTGGTAGGAAAAGTGTATGGTAGGATACTGATTAATAGGATTAGGGAAAAGACAGAAAATGTGATTGCAGAAGTGCAGAGTGGTTTTAGGAGAGGTAGAGGTTGTATAGATCAGAACTTTATAGTTAGGCAGTTATGTGAGAAATATTTAGCAAAGGGTAAGGATGTGTATTTTGCATCCTCGTTAACTCTCCCATTGCTTGGTCAGTGGATCTATTGATCTAGAAGTCATACATCACCTCTGCCTCGCGCTGCTCCTCCAAGATTGAAGGGCAAACAATCACTTCAAAGCAAGTCTTAGTCCACATCTGTGGTCCACCTCCTGCCCCAGTGAACCTTGACATCTGGGGCAAATTCCATCTCAGGGAATATAACCTTGAATCCCTGAGATGTTTCCGCTGTCAAAAGTTTAGCCATCACCGAAACACCTGCCATTTCCCAATGAGATGTGCTATCTGCAGTGGGGGGCGTGCCACCGATCATTGCCTCACTATATACAATGCCTATGAAGAGACAGAGTCCAAGTGCCCTAACTGCCGAGGGCATCACCACGCATGGAATAATCACTGTCCTGAGAGGCTGAAGAGGATTCCTCAGAGATTCCCTTCCTCTGGTCCTGCCGCCAACTGCACCACCTCTACCTTCACTCCTGCTCCTCCTCCCACCTCCAATCCCTGGCTCTGATCCCCTCCTGCCCCAACCAGACCAAACCCCCCTACCCAACACCCATCACACAACACTAACCTGGCTCCTGACACAGACTACACCTCCTACTGCTCCTACTCCTACACCAATTACAACCACCTCCTCACACAACAGTCACACTCCCATTGACATCCCACACAACACCCATACTAACATCACCACCCCACACAACACTCAGACACATAACACCACCTCTTGCAACAC
Organism: Halocaridina rubra; assembly: GCA_037179515.1. NCBI lineage: Eukaryota > Metazoa > Arthropoda > Malacostraca > Decapoda > Atyidae > Halocaridina > Halocaridina rubra. The sequence continues at coordinate 60,176 of JAXCGZ010013309.1, read as the reverse complement.
TCAGACTACAGGTACCACCATTCATAGACCTCCTAACCACACCAGGTCCCGGGACCCCAGAGTTTACGCTCGCATTCCCACTTATTCTCAACAGCCTCTCCAAACACCTTCCTCTGCCTCCTCATCCCAACCCATTCCCAATCCTCAACCCCTCTTCATGGTGGAAGACATCACCAGCCTCATTACTCAGGCTATTCAAGCAGCCAATTGACTTTTCACTGCCAACGCCTCTCCCAGAGACACCTACAATCAAGTCGCTGAAATTACTCATAGCATCGTTGCCCAAGCCCTCATCTCCAGGAACCACTGCCAGCCTCAACAGGCCACTGCTCCTTCCACCTCCACCTTTTAAATCTTCATGAAGCCTAATCTCGGGATCCTTCACTGGAATACCCAGGGTTTGAGACAAAATATCCAACACTTGGAAGGCATTGCCAGGGCTGACAATATTGATGTCGTCATGGTTCAAGAAACCCTGTGTACGGATCAAAACCCTCCTAAAGTCTCCGGGCACAGGGATTCTACCAGCACTGGACTCCGGGGGAGAATAGAGGCAGCGCCACCTTTATCAGGAAAAACTGGCCAAAGAAATCACCCTACATGTCTTTTGCGGTGAAGGTATCCATGTCTTCGCTTACAGTATTAAACTACAGGGCAGCTGCATAGATCTTGACAGCATATATAGACAGCACAATGGTGACTTAGACCTGTCTGCCCTCTTCGGCTTAGCCAGCCATCGTGACTTGGTTATAGGAGGTAACTTTAATGCGCTCCATCCCAGATTCAGGTATGAGCGCCCCTGTGTTGCAGGCAAACACATCATGAGTCTGCTGGACGACCAAGAAGACCTCACCTTGATCAACAGCCATGAGCCAACTCACGACAGAGGTGGAATACTGGATCTCACCTTCGTCTCCAACTCTCTAAAACAAGATGCCACTTGGAGAGTTCACCCCCTGGTCACGAGTGACCACTATGGGATCCACCTCAAGCTGCCATTTCCTGAAATCTTCCAAATCCTTGCTCCTCCTCCTCGATGGAAATTCAAGAGTGCCGACTGGGGCCGATTCCAGGAGCAAATCAGCAATTGGTACTCAGTTTATGCATCACCTGGAGATGTTGTCCAAGCTGAGGCTGAGTTAGTTAATGCCTTGCAAGCTGCAGCTGACTCCTCTATCCCCCTCTGCAAACCACATCACGCTAATCATCGTGACAGGTGGTAATACTGTGATAGAGTCAAAGAACTCAATCATCAGCTTAACATCGTCCAAAAAATGCACAGGAACTGTCACACTGAAGACTCCTACCATACTCTCCAGGTAGTCAGAGAACATGTCCATGAAGAGACACAAGAAATTAAGAGGAAAATATGGTTTGAGTGGTGTTCCACCCTAGATGCTCATACCTCTGTGGGCCAGATGTGGAGGAATATCAACTCTTTCACTAAAGGAAGACCTCCTAGAACCATCCCCTACAGGGACCCCAGCAGGGTAGCTGAAGAACTCTCCACCAAATTCGCGGAGAGGGATAACTCCGACCAGCTCCCCATCTCAACCAGAACAACTCTTCAGGGTCTTACTGCTGCAAGATGGGATGAAGTAGAAGAGGCCATCAACATCAAAGATCAAGAAGATGCACCCTTCACTCTGACTGAGCTGCAGAAAGTGAGCAAGAGCACCTAGAATACAGCCCCAGGTGAAGACAGAATCCCATACTCCATGATTCAGAATAAGGGGCCCCAAGGAGAGCTTATTCTACTCTCTCTGATTAACAAGACATGTACTCAGAGGGTCATACCAGTTTCATGGAACAGGGCAGATATTCAGCCCATTCCTAAGCCAAAAGATCTGGATATCCCACGCCCTATCTCCCTCTTAAGTTGTCTGAGCAAGACGGCAGAAAAGATGGTGCTTAACAGACTTCGTTGGAAGTGCCCACCCTTCAACGAAATACGTTTGCCTACCAGCCAGGGCTAGGCATCTCAGAATGCATAGCTTCTATGCTATCATTCATCAATGATCTTCGTGGATTCATCGTTTTTCTTGATCTAGAGAAGACCTTTGAACTTGACAAAGTACCAGCAATACTCTCTGCTCTGGTCGCTAATCAGATCAAAGGAAACCTTCTCTCCTGGATCAAGCTGAGTCCACAAAACTGTAGCGTTTGAGTCAATGTTCTAGGGCATTATTCCACCTATAGAATTCATGAAAATGGGACCCTCCAAGGTGGAATTCTCTGCCACTTCCTCTTCAACTGTTGCATGGAGGAAATAGTGGACATTGTGCTATCACCTGGAGCTAAGATTTTCAATTATGCTGATGACTTTTCCCTTGTCACAAGAGGCGACAGAAATTTAATAAGACCTAATGCTACCTCACCAAGATTTACAAAGCCTCCATATCCCTCAGATTAATGGCAAATGCCCTCAAAACCAAGGCCCTCCCCATCCACCAATGGAGACCACACACTAGACTGGTCATAGGCAATTAGCTTGTGGACTGGGTTACCAAGCGCCTTTACCTGGGTGTATACATCGATAGCCGACTAACCTTCAGACCCGAGATACAACGCTTGCGTGACAAATGTAAACTGCGCCAAATCGTTCTTTGACAGATGTCGGGTCTTTTCGATGGCGTATACTTCAGTCTCCTTAGAGCCTTCTGTGTGCAAGCCATACGAAGTCTCGTAGACTATGCAAGTCCCACTCTCTGGCTACTGAAAGACCAACAATGGGACAAGAGAGAGGTAATAAAAAATAATGCCATGCAGACCATGCTAGGAGCCCCAATGTTGACCAAGAGAGAAAGCCTCCAGCTAGAATTCAATCTCATGCCACTTAAACTTAGATCTCTACAAATATTAACCCTCTCAGTGGCCAAAACCACCATGGCTCAACATCCCTGCCTGGCCAGCTCCAACTTCCGTCTAGCCCTCGATCACCACCCAGACCTCCCTGCAAGAACCTGGGCAGTTTAGGTCTGTGCTGGCTTGCAAACATTTCCAGTCAAAGAAGACATCCAAGCGAAGATCCAGGACATTCCGCTCCCTTACTACGGATGCTTTCCTCCATGGGACAACAGCCACTTGACATATAAATTGAGCTGCCAGACAACCCCCAAAAGCTCAGTTAACCCACTTTTCCTTAAGAACACATACAAAGACAAAATTCAGGGCTGGAGTAGGTCAAACTCCCAAATCTTCTACACTGACGACTCAGTCAATCAAGAAACTGGAGCCTCAGCAGCCGCCTTCATTGCCGTAGACCACATCCAATCCCGGAGGCTGTCAAACTCCTGCTCCTCGCTCCAAACTGAGCTGGTTGCCATAGGCAATGTCCACTTCTTCTCCCAGCAAGGAACTGACATGCCCTTATTCTCTCCGAGTCTAGAGGTGCCCTACAGGCCATCAAGAAGCCACTCATCAAAGGTAATGTGAGAATTAGTATCAGCATTCTTCACCTTTACCACACGGCAGTCAGCATTGGAAAAACCGTCACTCTTGCTTGGATTCCCAGCCATGTCGGCATCAACAGAAATGGAGGAGCTGACCAAGCTGCCAAACAAGCCTCTCTCTGATCAGAGATTCAAATATCCCTGTCTCTTGAGACTCTCCAGATAAAAATCAAAGCTTCCAGGTCACTCCTTAACCTATTACTAGCCAGATATAACTTGTGCACTAACACTGGTTCTCCCTCCACCTGGTGGTACAAAGCCACCCACCACCAATCTCCAGCGCATCACCCTGCCCAAGAGCCACTGCAGAAGCACAACAGTCAACTTGCACCGTCTAAGACTTGGAAGCTGTCGTTAAGGAGTACCACCTTCTGTCAGGAAGCCTCGCCATATCCAATGCTCCACTACATCCTCGAATGTGAAATCTTTTCTGAAATTCAATGGAAGACTAGTACCCTGGTAACACTTAGCATGAATCCCAATGCCCTTCATGTTGCTAGCTCCATAATCAGAATAGCAACATTGAACTTTATGGACAGCTTACTGAACATCATCAGTCAGTACCCTCCTCCTAGATAACCAGGCAACAACTCATGCTCTTGTCAAGACATGAGCTCATGAGGTTGAAAACCGGTTTCTCATCCTCTCCAGCATGAACCCAACACATGCTGGTGTGGTTCCAAAAGGAAGCCTTGTCCTTGCTGGTCACCAACAAGGCCCCTTCTTTTTATTAATTTATCTCTTCCGTATTTTGTTCATCTATTTGTTTTTCATTTTTGTATATTTATAAATTTGTTTTTGTCTTATTTTTCTTACCCTTCCTTCCCGGTGGTCCTCTAGGGGTTAAAAGCGTGCATGTGGCACCATCACCTCTCCCTTCTTCACCCATATCCTATTTCGACTTTCCCCTTCCTCTCTACAAGGCACCTCAAATATTGAAGGAGACTATTAATTCTGAGCAGAATACCTCTGTTCCCTCTTATCATTACAGATGTATTCCAGATCCAGACGATCCCACCTGTGGGGCCACCAAGACTCGGCCACCCTCATGAGTGGATATTGATAATGAAAGAACGGGCTTACTAATCAAAACAAAACAACTAAGACAAAGAAAACTACACAATTCGTCACAAAGAAAACATATACTGTACATGGGTAGCAGAAATAAAATATGTATTCTCTACTATAGTTCACTCCCCAAAATCGAGGCTAATAATAGAAATAATCATTACTACTCTTAAATTTTATTTATCTACCTGAGCATGATGTTGCAACTTTAGGAGGAACTATGTTCTTAAAATCAGGATTGACACAGCCTTGGTTATCACTATTATTTTTAATATCACTACCTAAATCACTGTTTGACTATGTTGTAGTGGATCAATAGTATTTGGTTCAGGCACTGCATCAGGCTCGATTATTGGTTTCAAGCAATTAATAGAAGCATAACTGTATATCATCAGAAAATTGTTTTAGAAAATGTTTAGGCATGCACTTATAGCCTTGTATGGAGCTGCCAAAGATTTCCTGACTCTCAAATCTTTATGAATGAAAGTCTTTGGAAACCTGTACCACTAGCTAAGTCACTTACATCTAATTTGGACATTTCTATGGCTAAGTTCTTAACAGATGACTATGTTAAATCACTAGTATTAGTACTGCTTGTGTCTAACATTAGTTTTGGTAATAAAAGTGAGGTACCAGTAATAGCACTGAATGGAGAAAATCCATTTACATTAGGAGTATTACGAATACCAAGAAGTATAATAGGTAGGGATTATAACCAATTTTATTTTCTAGCCATAAGAGCTGATATAATAGTTCTGTGAGTATGCTTTATTATCCCATTAGATTGGGGATGATAAGTCGTTGTTCTTAACCTATGGAATCCTATAATTGATGAGAGTTCTTGAAACATTCACTCTCAAACTGAGAACTGCAATCAGTAATGACATGGAGGGAAACTCCAAATCGTGATATCCATGCATTTATGAAAGATTGCGCTACAATCTGTACAGTGGTATCTGCCAATGGTTTTACTTCTCTCCAATTATTGGCTCGATCAGTGCACGTCAACAAATATTTATATACACTAATATATGGGTATGAAGGATATTGAACTGTGGGAAAGGGACCTACGATATATAGATGTACCGTTTGAAACCGTGATGAGGGTAAGTCAAAGTTACCTATAGCCCTCTTAGCATGACAGTGAATCTTGGACTGTTGACAAGACACTCTCTCTGCACCATTTTCTGATAGATCGGTCCATACCTGGCCAAAAATACTTAGATTTTACCAATTTCAGGGTTGACTTTACACCTGGGTGAGATAAGCTATGTAGGCTATTAAAAATTGACATATGTAGGGATTTTGGTATAATAGGTCTAGGCCAGGGAATGGTGTAGATGTATCACACAATACACTCTTTTTTTTATTTAATAATTGGAAAGGTCTTAGCCTATCAGAGTATGCCTGGAACTCTTCATCTGGAAACAGAACATCTGCAGTTTCAGGTAAATCACAAGCATCTTACATAACTGCGTTAGCAGGTCACGAAAAGCAGTCGGCCACAATGTTATGTGAACCTCTTATATAACTAACATCTGCAAGATATTCTGTTAAGATAGATAAATACCTTTGTTGTCTATCAGACTTGGCTGGATTAATACTTTTAAAAGCACTGCAAAGTTGCTTATGGTCTGCTAACAAAAATACAGAATGGCTTTCAATTTGAGAACGGAAATGTAATACTGCTACATAAGAGGCGAGAAGCTCCCATTCATATGAAGAATATTTTTTTGCGATTGGAAAAGTTTCTGTGAGAAAAATCCCATAGGTATAGGTTGTTCATTAACCATTTGATGGAGTGAAGCTCCTACAGCATACTGACTTGTATCGGTTACTAACTGAAAATTGGTATAGCCTGTTTGTATATGTGCAAGAGCTTTAGGGTTAGACAGAACTTCTTTAATTTCTTCAAAAGATTGCTTTTCTGTTTAATTCTAATAATTTGTGATTTTGCTTCAACCTTATACACTTTGTTAAAGGTAAGACAGTTGAGTCAAATTTAGGCACTAATTTCCAATAAAAGCCTATCATGCCCAAAAATTCAGCGTAAACTCTTTGAATCAATTGGGTAAGGAAAATTCATGAATCTTATTTGATATAGGCTGAAGACCCTCAGCACTAACACTGAATCCTAAAAAGTCAAGTTCTTTAACACAAAATACACATTTATTCGAAGAAATTTTAAGATTGTTCTTGTTAAGGATCTCAAATACTATTTCAAGATCTCTTAAATGGGCTTCTGCATTATATTATATCACCAATATATCATCCAAGTATATGAATACACACGTTATGTTCGAGAATATCTTGTTCATCACTCTCTGAAAACTCGCTGCCTTGTTACAGAGCCAAAGGGCATACAATGAAACTCATATAACCCAAAAGGGGTAGTTATAGCTGTTTTTGGGACATCATCCTGGTGCACTCTAATCTGATGATAGGCAAAAGTTAATTCAATCTTGGAGAAACAAATATTATTTGCAAGTTTGAGTGAAAAAGAATTGATATTGGGAATAGGGTATTGCTCTATTGTCATAATGGAGTTTAGTGCTTTATAATGACCACAAGGACGGTATTCACCACTACTCTTAGGGACTAGGTTTAAAAGAAAGCTTCACTCACTTTCAGATGGGACTATGATGCCCGAGCTTTGAAGTGCACGGAATCATTCCCGAGCAGCCTTAAATTTTTCTTCACCTAGCTGACGTGTCTTTGCAAATACAAAAGGGTTACTACCTCTTTCTATTCTATGATACATCCCTAAATAGACTGCAACTTTATTATCATGAGGAGAGGTAATATAAGGATACTTATTCAGCAATATTTCAATACTTGGAGGACTCTGGACTTCATTAATAACTACATTACTAGATGATTGAGACAAGGAGATATTGACCTTCCTTTCTGTAGTACTGTCAATAATTAGTCTCATTTTACAATCAATGGAATGACCAAAATTTTCAAGAAAATCAAAACCTAGCAGAGGATGTACAGTATCAATGATAATAAAAGTCCATATGAATGAACGCCTTAAGCTAGGAATTTGAATTTCTAGTCTTGCTTGACCATGACTATTTATACCTTCCCCAGTGCAAGAAGATACTGAAACAGGTAAGGGTTCTATTACAATTCCATTTACATTTTCTAAGGGAATTTTTGACACGCTAGCACCGGTATCAATTATAAAGTTAAACTTTGTAGCTCCAAGTTGAGCAGCAACTTCTAAATTTTGCGGAGCTACTGGATCTAAATTGGCAACCCACCCCTCTACTTTTCCGAAGAATAGGTTGAGGGTCTGGAGTTAGGTAGCATTTCAGAATTTGCTTTTTCCTGCCATTTACACCATGGTTTACAAGTTTTGGCACACTCATCAAAATAAATATATGCCCTACACACTTTTTGAGTGCTGGTCCTTACTTAAAGGGCTTACACTAATAGGAATGGAATTGTTATCTGCTTTACCCTTATTTTAAGCATTATGTTGTACAGGATTTGTTTGCTGAACAGCCATCACAGAAGATTTGCTTAAATATGGCAACAACTCATCAGCCAACTTACCTAACAATGACAAATTTAACTCTTTTATGAGAGAATATCACGGGTGCAATAGTTGGCGGCAAAGCTTATGGACATTTATGACGTACAATATCGTTTGTAATCCTTATCCTAGATGCTGTGGTAATTATCTCTTGCAAAGAAACAGAGGGCCTACCTGATATCTTAGTTGTTTTCATTAACCTATCTAACAGTTCTAGCTTCGTTTTCTCAAACATACTGATAACCGCTTCCTTAACTGTCTTTTAGTCAGACTGCACTAGGTCAATCATATTATTGGGTAATCTTGAGACCATCTCAGCTGGCAATGCTGCAATGACACTGTAGAATTTAGTGACATCCACGGTGAATTTTTTCAAGTGAAATTGTGCTTCAGTGATGGAGAACTATCCAGGCACTGAAGTCTCCATGAAGGCAGGAGGCTTAATTGTTATGCAGTGGGCTTCCCTGAATCTTCGTCTCCAGAATACGGCATGGCTGTAAGTCTCTTCTTTACACCAAAAATCTTGAGAAGTTGGCTCTGGTTTTCTTGACAGGTCACTCCGGGGTCACCACTTTTTGTAGAGGGAGAATTAAGAGACAGCTTTGGACCCTTTACAAATTTATTGATATAAACCTGAATCCTTCAATCAAAAGAATAAAACCAATTAACATTTAGGCAGCAAAAAAATAATGTTTTTTTTTTATAGTTTCTAATATTAAAATTACAACTTGATAATACAATACAAAAAATAAAAAGGTAATTCTTTTTTTAGACATTATACCTAATATTCATTATCATTCAGGTACAATATCTTTCTCATAAAATATTCATTTACACACCCTATTTGGGGTTTTTCTAATTTTCAAGATTATATTATTATATATATTCTTTGGTCTTGAACATTATTTTATCTTTATCTAACGACCTTGCTGCACGACCACCTTATTGAGGAATGAAATGGCGGGCTTACTGCTCAAAACAAAGCAACTAAGATGAATAGAACTACATAACTCATCACAAAGAGAACGTATACTGCACATGGGTAACATAAATGGAATATATATTCTCTACATATGTATACATGGCATTATAACTAATAAGTGGGTGCTTGTGTTATTATGTTGATTAGATTTATATATTAGGAAGATGGGGACAGACAAACAAATTTCTTTCTTATTAAAATATAAAGGTGAAGGCTTGTATGAATAAATTCAAAACCAAGTGAAAACACTCACACAGAAAGGCATTCCAACGTGCATGTTTTGATATATTCTAGATGAATATATACACCTGCACTTAGCTAAGAGAATACATTATACATACTTTCTTACTCTCTTCACTAGTCTACCAGGTCCGTCCAGCTTTTATCACGGAGGGTAACCTAGTTTTCCTGCGCCTCTTGCTTTTACAAAGACTCACTATAATCTGGATACTCGTTTTTGTTCCAAAGGTGGAGTCTGTGCCTACTGCAACATTAACACTCCTACTGCGAGGCTCATGGACCTTGAATCTCCCAACTTTGATGTTCTCTGGCTAAAAGTCAATCTCTCCACTACCACTATTTTCCTTTGCTTCTGATACTGTTTTCCAAACTCCACCGAGTTTGTGTCTTTCTTTGAATATCTGTCCTCGTGCCATGAGTCCTTGCTATCTTCTCACCCACATGCCGAAGTTCTCTTCATTGGAGACTTCAATGTACAACACAATAAGTGGCTTCATTCCTCTCACACTGATGTGGGAAGAAGTGAGGCCCTTGCATTTTTTATTACTCACGATCTGGAGCAAATTAGCAAACATCCTACTCGTGTTCCTGATCGTCACGAATATGCAGCAAACACTCTTGACCTATTTTTTACTAACCCTTCAAACTACTCTTATTCTGTGCTTTCCCCTATTGGTAAATCTGACCACTCTATGATCTTAGTCTCTTCCATTTTTGCTCACCCTCCACCAATCCCTCCTACTCAGCACCGCCTTTGGCACTCTGAGCGTTCCCAACATGTAAATTTGCGTAACTTCCCCTTTGACTTCCCACAAGATGACTATTGCTTTCGGTCCAGCAACTCTGATCAGGTAGCTCTAAGAGTTGCCAAGATCATGACCGCGGGAATGGAGGCGTACATCCCCTCTTCTACAAAAACTTTCTCTCCCCTAAACCTTGATTTGACCGTGCCTGCTCCATGGCTATCTAGGCCAGGAATCGGGTACACCGATCTTACCAAGCCTCTCCTTCTGATTTAATTCATTCTGCTTTTATTGTAGCTAGGAATTGCTGTACTGCTCAGTTTCGAAGGTCTAAGGTTTCCTTAACTCCTCTCCCACGACAAATGCTTCTGGTACTTAGCCAAAAACCTCTCCAATAACTTCTGTAACTCAATCTTTCCCCCTCTCATTCGTTCTGATGGCTCTATAGCTTGCTCTCCCACTGACAAAGCCACTCTCTTTGGCTCTCATTTTTCTGTCAACTCTTCTATAAATGATTCCAGCACACCTGTTCCTCAATCTTTACCCCTCTCTAACCCTATGCCCTCCCTTATCCTTTCTTCATGCAAAGTTCACAGGGTTCTTCGCTCACTATAGACGAACAAGGCATCTGGTCCTGATGGTGTCCCTGCAAGGTTCCTTAAGGAGTTTGCAGATGAAGTGGCTCTCGTGCTTTGCCATCTTATTTGCCTCTTTCTGTCAACCTGTATCTATCCTTCATCTTGGAAGCTTGCTATAGTTCAACCTGTTCCTAAGAAGGGTGACCGATCTATTCCTTCAAACTACCTACCTATTGCCCTAACCTCCTCTATTGCTAGAGTTTTTAAAACTTTGCTCGATGCTCACTTCTTGAAACGCCTTGAATCTAACTCACTTATCTCCTATCACCACTACAGCTTCTGCAAGGCAAGATCCACTGGTGATCTCCTGTCCTATATGACTCATTTATGGTCATCTTCTCTGAGGAACTATGGGGAGACCTTTGTCGTCGCCCTTGATATCTCTAAGGCTTTTGACAGAGTCTGGCACAATGCTCTGTTGGCCAAAATCCCTGCCTATGGCTTTACCCCATCTTTCTGTTCTCTTATTTCCAGTTTTCTCACTGACTGTTTTATATCTGTAGTTGTTGATGGCGTGACATCTAGCCTTTTCTCTGTTACCAGTGGTGTTCCACAGGGCTCTGTTCTTTCACCTACTCTGTTCCTCCTCTTCATCAATGATCTTCTACAATCCCCATCCTCCTCTCTTCTTCATGCCTTTGCTGATGATTCTGCCCTTCACATTTCCTCTGCTTCTTCTTCACAACCTTCATCTGCTACTCATAATCAGTCTCGTGTCACTCTTTCTTGTACTCTCAACTCCAATTTGCAGAGAGTATCTGAGCGGGGCACTCAAAGTTTAGTTAAATTCAATGCCTCCAAGACACAGATTCTGGCTATCTCTCTATCTTCTCCTCCTGATAACCCTATTATCTTCGAAACTAAGGAAATTTACCCTCGTAATTCTATCAACATATTACTAATCCATATAGCCTCTAACTTGTCTTGGAGGAATCTCATAGTCCGGATGTCTAAATTTTCATCCAAAAAATTGGGGGTTCTGTTTCGTTTGTCATTACTTTTTCTCTTTACAGTTATTAAAATTTATAAAGGTCTTATCTGTCCCTGCTTAGAATACTGGTCACACATCTGAGGTGCTTCTTCTTATAGTTATTTCCTTGATAGGGTTGAATCTAAGGCAGTCAGACACATTAATGATCCTTCTCTTACTTCTAATCTGGATTCTCTCTCTCTTTGCCATAAGGTCTTCCCTTTCTCTTTCCTATCGCTACTACTTCCATCGCGGCTCTGATGAGTTGGTAAGTTGCTTCTCTCCCCCACTGCTGAGGCCGCATAACACTCGCCAAGCGGCCTCATCTCACAGGTACTGTGTGGAGATTTGTAGCTCGCTGATTGGTCAGTGCAGTGACTGCTTCTTCCCATCTAGCTCCAGACTCTGGAACTCTCTTCCTCCTTCTGTCATTCCTAATTCTTGTGACCTTTCATACTTCAAAAAGCAGATCTATCGTCATCTCAGGGCCTACTCCTCCATATCTCTGGGCCCTCTGTACTTTGACGGTTTTTTCTGTCTGTCGTTTTTCTTTGTGTGACATTACCTCATCTCTTAACATTTTTTTTCCTTCTTCTTGGTATTTCCTCGTGTCCGGGCCTTTATTGATGAGGGCAGTTTCTTCCTGTCCCTGTGTCACACTCATAAAAAAGAAGAAGAAGCATGCTATGAAACTGGTGCCAGAAATACGCAATCTCAGATATGAGGAGAGGCTTATGGAATGGGGATATGTGGTGACTGACAGTTTTTAAACTCTTTCAAGGTTTTGAAACTAGGTAGAGATCGATATTTTGATATGGCTGGCTTTAGAACTAAAAGTCATAGTTTGAACCTTGATAAGAAACCTTCTTTGCAGGATGTAAAAAGTACTTATTAGTGTAAGAACAGTTGATGATTGGAATTCGCTAAGTGAGGAAATAGTTAATGCTAACCGCATTCATTATGATAAGGACAAATATGATAAGCATCAGTGAGTATAAAAATGGGACCGACCAGGAGACAGGGTAGTTACGAGCATAGGCCTCTTTCCTGTAGGCAAATTAGGTAAATACAATTTGGTTAGTACAATGCTGTACATGTGGATTTACGAGCATAAGGTTCCATCCCATGAACGCAGTTTGACCATGAAGGGAATAGCAATAAATACTGGTGTTACTCAGCCTTTACAGTATATTTATATATATGTCTCATCTTCAGTAGATTACTTATGAAAATGAGTAAAATATACGTGTAAGTGCTAAGGTATTCCGTTGTTTTTGTTTTTTTCTTTTGTAGTTAATGTTATTTATAACATTTTACTCACTTCTTGTGACATGGCTTTATATACATATGTACATGAATATGTAAACCCATACAAAAAACTAGACACAGTAAGCTTCTGTAAATAAAAGAAGACGGGATACACTTAGCTCTTTCCCTTGGGTATAATCAGGGAAGAGATGGCAAGGTCATATTTTTCCCTTTACAGCTTTGCCTTCTCTTAAATTAAAACGCACTGGTAAAATATTATTCCCTGTAAGAATAACTATTCCAATTCTTCTTCTTCTTCTTCTTCATCTTCTTCTTCTTCTCGTTCATTCATCTTCTTCTTCTTCATCTTCTTCTCCTTCTGTCTTCGTCTTCCTTTTTCTTCTTCAGATTATTATTATTATTATTAGTTCATTCATTATTCTTATTCATTATCTATTATTACGTCTCATTATGTATTATTATTCATTATTATTATTATTATTATTATTATTATTATTATTATTATTATTGTTGTTATTATTATTATTATTATTATTATTATTATTATTATTATTATTATTATTATTATTATTATTATTATTATTATTATTATTATTATTATTATTATTATTATTATTATTATTATTATTATTATTATTATTATTATTTTTATCATTATTATTATTATTATTATTATTATTATTATTATTATTATTATTATTATTATTATTATTATTATTATTATTATTATTATTATTATTATTATTTACTGCAAACTCTGGCCCTGTAATTTCCTACTCACGCGTATTTGAAGGAGAAGTTTGCTGGTGATTCCCCATATCAAGGCCAGTATTTAAAATTACTCTCACTTAATATATCTTTCTATCTATATTATCAATATATTTAACTTTTACAGTCTATCTCTTAACGACTTCCACCTGTCGCATATAATCTGATATTAGTATTTAAACAAGTATAATATTATTTGTGCAAATAAGTAGAAAGAAGTACAAATAAGTATAGATTATCATCATAGCTTTCAATATTCATTACCTGAATAAATAATAAAAAAAGATATGAAACCGTTATGATGGCTGATATTTATAAATAAAGCGTGTCTGAATTATGAGTGCTTTTATAAGAGATTACAAGAGATAGTCTTCTGTTCTGCATTCTCTACATATGGACACGGTTTTCTGACTCATTGGGTCTATTTCCTAATTCACTGGGTCTATTTTTTGCTTTTGTCTTTTTCCTCTAGAGCAATGGGTGTCATTAAGGCTACCAAATTTTCCAAAGCTGTATTGCTGATATACGACAGACAGGGAAACAACACATTCATACTACTGCCCCTTGCACGTGACAGCGCTCCTTCTTTGTAGGAGTCAAAGAAATACAATATTCTTTGAAGTTTAGAAAGGATAATGACAAAGAAAATTTTTAGTCTGAAATGTTCTTTGAAACCTAGAAAAAAAAAAAGATTTTATATGTGACGAAATTGGGTCCATTTCATATATGTGAAATTGCGGTTATTGATAAGTAATATTTTTCCCTGCTAGAAAATTGGAGAGTAACTTCGTTAACGATGAAAGCAATTTGAGAGGAAGAGATAATAGCAAATTCTTTGTTCTTTCTCTCTACCATTACCTGATAGATATTTATCATTCTGTTTATCTATCTGTTTATATTATATATATATATATATATATATATATATATATATATATATATATATATATATATATATATATATATATTATATATATATATATATATATATATATATATAAATATTATATGATCAAATAAACACATTATTATATGTGAAATTATGAAAATTTTTGTCACTAGCCGGGATTGGAATCAAGGACGCATAATCAGTGTACCAAGGCTATAACTACCTCTGAGCTAATTGCTAAGCTAGGGAATGAACGCGCTCTACTGAATGTCTATGTTCATTTTGGGATTCGGACAATTTCTCCTTAAAACAATTGCCCAGTAGGACAATTGCCCCTAACTGTTAATGCAAAAGCTAACACTTCTCCCTTGATAACATTAAACTAAAATATACCATACATGATAAGAAAATAATGAATGGAACGAAGTTCATTGTGAACAATTTGTCATTTCACACTTGATTAGGTTAGGTTACTTTAGGATAGGTGAATCAGATTAGGTTTGGTTGAATTAGGTTGTTTCAGGTTAAGATAGGTAAAAGTAGCTTAGGTTTAGTTAGGTTAGGTCGTGTCAGATTAGGATAGGTTAGGTTGTGTCAGGTTAAGTAAGGTAGAATTTGGTTAGGTTAGGCTATATCAGATTATCTTAGACTAGGTTGTGTCAGGTTAAGTTAGGCAAGGTTTATCTAGGCTAGGGTGTATCAGATTAGGTTGTATTAAGTTACAAAGCCAATCAAAGATCGATCAAATTTTGAAAGGTAGGAATCATTCTCCAGCAGTACCCATTTTAAATATTGGAGGGTAATTCATGGCCGGTAATAAAGTCACAGGTAAAAATTCACAGGTTAGGTTAGGCTAGGTAAGTAGGTTAGGTTAGGTAGGTTCGGATAGTTTTTTATTTGTTTAGGAGTGTGACACTGGGAAAGGCAAGAAAACTGCTGTCATCAGACCCGGGCACGAAGAAAACATTAAGATGAAGAAAAAATTAATGGTCAAGGAGAAGACAGATATAATGTAATGATACACAATAGGTAAAGGACAGGCTGAAAGGAAAGTGAAAGTACTGAGGACCTAGAGATATGGCAGGGTTAGGCCCTGAGATGACGATAGATCTACATTTTGAAGGAAGATAGGTTATAAGAATTAAGAAAGACGAAAGGAGGAAGAGAGTTCCAGAGTCTGGAGGTGGATGAGAAGAAGCAGTCACTGCACCGACCAATCTGCAAGCCACAAATCTCCACACATTACCTGTGAGACAAGGCTGCTTGACGAGTGTTACGCAGCATCGGCAGTGAGGGAAGGATGCAACTCGCCAAATCATTAGAGCAGCGACGGAAGTAGTAGCAAAAAAAAAAAGAAAGAAAAGAAAAAGGGATGATACCTTACGGAGAAGCAATAGCGATTCAAGATTAAAAGCAAGAGAAGAGTCATTTATAATTCTGAATGCCTTAGATTCAACCCTATCAAAGATAAAATATAAGAAGAGGCACCCCAGATCTGTGAGCAGTATTCTGAACAAACAAACAAAACAAACAAACAAACTTTATTTCCATTTCAATACAATGGGTATTCGTCAGCCAGGGCAAGCCCCAACCCCCCACTGTGGTGTCCAACCACAGCAGTTCCTGCCAGTAAACAGCTTAAACTTTCTGTCTTGGACGGGAACCGATCTTTCGACCTCGTGAATGCGAAGTCAGCGCGTTACCACTGTACTAGCCAGCAGGGACAGATAAGATCTTTATAGATATTAAATAACTATTAAGAGGAAAAGTAATGACGAAAACGAAACAGAACCCCCATTTTCTTTTATGTAGGTTAAGGAATTTTGATGATGTGATTCTTTCAAGACAAGTTACGGGCTATCAGGAGTCCTAATATGTTAATAGAATTTAGAGGGTTAATTTCGTTGGTTTTGAAGACAATAGGACTATAAGGAGGAGATGAAAATAAAGAGATTTACAGAAACTGTGTCTTGGAGGCATTCAATTTAACTAAATTTTGGGTGCTCCACTCAGATACCCTCTGCAAATCAGAGTTAAGAGTAGAAGAAAATATGATATGGGACTGATTATTAGTAGCAGATGAAGGTTGTGAAGAAAAGGCAGAGGAAAAATGAAGAGTAGAATCGTCTGTAAAGGAATGGAGAAGAGAGGAGGATGGGGACTGAAGAAGATCGTTGATGAAGAGAAGGAACAGAGTAGGTGAAGGAACAGAGCCTTGTGGAACATAACAGGCAGCAAGGAATGAACTAGTTGTTGCGCTGTCATAAATCACAGATATAAAACGGTCAGAAATAAAACCGGAAATCAGGGAACAGAGAAAAGGGGTAAAGCCAAAAGCATGGAGTTTAGCCAACAGAGCCTTGTGCCAGACTTTGTCAAAAGCCTTAGAGATATCATGGGTGACAACAAAAAAATTTCTCATAGTTCCTCAGAGAAGAGGACCATGCATGAGGAGGATTGGACACGAGATAACCAGTGTAACTTTCCCTGCAGAAGCTGAACTGGTGATTGGAGATAAGTGAGTTAGATGCAAGTTACTTCAAGAAGATAGAACTTAGCAAAGTTTTGAATACTTTAGCGATAGCAGAGGTTAGGGCAATTGGTTAGTAGCTTGAAGAAAGAGGCTGGTCACCCTTCTTAGGGATGTCGGGTAATTTCATTGCAGTAATTTCCTTGTGGTAATTTCCTTGTGGTAAATTCATCGCATTGTAAATTACGTCGCCATATATTACATTGTCAGTAAGTTCATCGTATTGCTTTTTCATCTCAAGCTAAACACATCACACCTCAGAAATAAAAAGGGCAAAAAAAAAAAATTGACTTCCATTACAAAGTATTCATTTATCTAATAATACATACTAATACAGAGCAACTTTCTTTTTAAATGTAAAGAAATTCAAAGGTAAGCTAAAAAAGAACATTTATTCTAGAAAAAGATATTTAAATGGATATCTGAGAGATATATATCATCAAGACAGCCATGATGAGACTCAAAAGTCAAATTCCTCTTAGATTGTCTCGTAATTCGCGATTTTCAAATTAGTTGACGATGCTTTGGTTTCTTACTGCACTATTCTTATATATTTTTTGCAACAGAGAGTATGTGCACCTGCTGTATATTGTTCCATTATTGCTTCAGTTCTTGATCGTTCCTTCTTAAAAATTTCTTAAAATTTCCAAATCGTAGGATCAGATGCTCCAATCAACTCGCTGAACGATCTATGCCAGCCTTCACAAGAGTCGTTTGTCTTAGAGGCACCTTTGCTTGGCTGCCTCAAAACAATTCCATAAAACATGATCAAAGCGAGGAGGTCGACGTACTGAGTGACGGCTTTGGTGTCCAATCTACGCATCCTCTGCGTAATCTGAGACAGGCTGGGTTTCTTCAGGAAAATCATTATTATTGATTAAATATTCAAAAAAGCAAACTACATCTAAGACAGGCACAAATGCAATGGCCACAAGCATGTGAAATTTTTAATGCGAGTTCTGCGTGATTTTCGTACAACTGTTGCAGATCATTTGATTGAATGGATCGAAATAAACATTGGAGAAAATTTAAAAAAAAAACAATCTCTATGATTTAAATTGGGAAAAACTGCTCTAAATGCATTAATTGCTGCATGTTCAAAATCGGTCATAATTGTGTTTGATGATAAGGTTGGTTCTAATGCTTTTAGTTCTGACAAAAGCCTTTTGTAACTCTCTTCAGTTTTTTTTGCCATTAAAACTTAAACAAGAGGCAAAACGTCTCCATTCATGATACCATGTATTGTATATAGCTGCTTGAATATAGGGGGCACTGTTTTGAAAGTCCCATCTGCATACCAGTAATTTGTACTGGATAATACCTGAAGATTTCTCAGAATCGAAAGTAAAATAATTCTGTCTGGTCCATCATCACTGTTGAACAAAAGTAAAGGCTAATGTGAATGTGTTATCCTGTAGTCAAGGAGTCCTTTCAACTGGAGTAAACATACTGGATTTGCAGGAACTTGTGCTGCAATATTTCTAACATTTTGGATATTCCTTTTTATGTACTGGGGGCTGGTAGCTGACCCGCAACTGCTTGGGATAGTCCAATGTACGCTTGAGTTGCAATGCAATGGGTTGCATCCTTAGTTGTTGCATTTATTACTCTGGTAGCTTCACCACGAGTAATATTGCCTACATGATTGTGTTCTCCCAATCGTTTTGTAATGGAATCTTCATTTGTATGAACTCTTGGATGGCAGCGTGTTTTATAAAACTGGTCACCTTTCCAAATAGTATTTTCACCACTTTTTCTCTCTTTCACAAATAGATGACCATCATCAATGAGCCCTTTCTGATTTCTTACGCTTTAGACATTGCAGAAGCATTTTGAGGGTTTTAGTTTGAATTATTTTTAAATGCTACTCTTAAGAGAAGTAGCTTAACTGTAATGAACAATTTCTTATATGGGAACAGTAGTAGGTAGGACTTGATCAAGCAAGCAGTCGAATTGCGAATAGTTCAATAGTTGCTATGTAACTACAATGCAGTGAAAATGACTAATATGTAATTACTATGCAATGAAATTATTAAGATGAAATTATCACGATGAAATGACTGCAATGAAAATACAGTGAATCTTCTTAGGAACAGGTTGAACTACAGCATGCTTCCAAGATGAAGGATAGATACTGATTGAGAGAATGAGGGAAAAACAAGGGAACCAGTTCATCCGCAAACTCCTTAAGGAACCTTGCAGAGATGCCCTTTGGTTCAGATGTTTTATTCATCTTTAGCAAGCACGGAACCTTAGGGACTTTGCATGAAGAAAGACTAATGAAGGGCATAGGGTTAGAGAGGGGTAAAGTATGAGGGACATGTGCACTGGAATCATTTACGGAAGAGATGACAGAAAAATGAGAGTCAAAGAGAGTGGCTATGTCGGTGGGAGGGCAAGCTATTGAACCATCAGAATGAATGAGGTAGAGGGGGGGCTAGAGTTGCAGAAGTTATTGGAGAGGTATTTGGCTAGAAGCCAGAAACATTTATCAGTTGAAGAGGAGTTAAGGTCATCAAGTTTCCTTCTTAAAAGTAAAGCTTCAGACCTTCGAATCTGAACAGTACAGCAATTCCTAGCTGTTATAAATGAAAAGTGAGTTGAATGAGAAGGAGAGGCTTTATAATACAGGTATACCTGATCACTGGCCTGAATAGCCATGGAGCATATACGATCAAACCAAGTATTAGGGGAAGAAACAGTTTTCATAGAGGAGGGGATGAATGCCTCCTTTCTAGAGGTTATGACCTTGGTATCTGTTAGGGCTACCTGATCAGGGTTTCAGGACCAAACACAGTAGTTTTCACTTGGAAATTCAAAGATAATGTTATACCAATCATCGAGTAGGAGGAATTGATGGAGGGGGAGCAAAAATGAAAGAGATTGACATTACAGAGTGGCAAGATTTACCAAGAGGGGAAAGCAAAGAATATCAGTAGTGTGAAGGATTACAAGTGAAAAATAGATCAAGAGTGTTGCTTGCATATTTGTGATGATTGGAAACATGAGTAGGATGTTTGATAATTTGCTCCAGATGGTGGTTATAGAGAAAGCAAGGGCCTCACTTCCTCCCTTATCAGTATGAG
>JAXCGZ010013309.1:27500-35000 GCA_037179515.1 Halocaridina rubra | reverse complement strand
AAATGACCTACCAGAATCTGTAAATCCATTCATGATTATATTTGCAGATGATGCAAAGATTGTGAAGAAAGTAGGAAACGAGAACAATGGTAGAGAACTTCAGGAAGATCTAAATAGTCTGCATGAGTGGTCAGAAAAGTGGCTAATGAAATTCAGTACTTCAAAATGTAAGGTAATGAGAATGGGTACAAGTGCAAGAAGGCCCAAACTTGACTACTCGGTGGCTGGAGTGCAACTTTAAGAGACAGAAAATGAGAGAGATCTAGAAGTAAACATACTGGCAGATTTGTCTCCAGAAATACATATAAATGGCATTGTAAGGGCTGCATATGCCTTCTTATCAAATGTAAAGGTAGCCTTCAGGCACATGGACAAGGAAATGTTCAGAAATATTTATGTAACCTATGTGAGGCCAAAACTTGAATATACAGCCCCCTTTTGGAATCCGCACTTGAAAAAGCACATAGCTAAGCTTGAAAAAGTTCAAAGACATGCCACGAAACTGGTGCCAGAAATACGCAATCTCAGTTATGATGAGAGGCTGAGGGAATTAGACTTACCATCACTCGAAGCTAGAAGAGTGAGGGGGATATGGTGACAGTCTTTAAATTCCTTCATGATTATGATAGAGTGGATAGGGATCGATATTTTGATATGGCTGGCTCTAGAACTAGAGGTCATAGTTTGAAGCTTCGTAAGACAACTTCTTTGCAGGATGTAAGGAAATACTTTTTCAGTGTAAGAGTAGTTGATAATTGGAATTGGCTAAGCGACGAAGTAGTTAATGCTAACTCAATCCATAGTTTTAAGGACAGGTATGATAAGTATCACTAAGTACAAAATGGAACCGATCAGGAGACGGGAAGATACGAGCTTTGGGCTCTTTCTCGTAAACACAATTAGGTAATCACAATTTTTAGGTAATCACACACACACACAATCAGTATCTCTTGAATTTTCCTTGTGTTTTTGAGTGATCAGGACTAAAGTATAAAACTTAAACAAAATTTCCATGAATAAGAGAGTCTGCAGAGTACTGTGAGTAAAAATATTATATTTGTAGTTAGCGAGACTGTCCAAAATATTAAAGGAAAAAACTGAGGATACTTTTGATAGGGGAAAAAGAAGAATCTGTCTTCCTTGAAAGAAGTTTAAAAGAGTTGCCAGAGGCGAAGCCATCACATCACATTACCTAATTATTTTGTGTAAATTGGGGAGAGCTCTTACAGCCGTTTACCTGATCCTGTGGTTCCATATATTGTTAAAATCAATATCCTTCCTATTTAGATTAACTTGATAGTTAGTTTGTTATACAAAATAATTGAATAATTGCATAAATTCAAAAAATACACCTGTCAAAAGTACTGAGTTAAGTCGCCAATAGCACAGTTGTCTCTTTGTTTTCTTTTTGCTTAGTTCTCTTTAATTATTACTTTTTTTTACAAATTGAGTTAGATTTAAAGTATTATCCTGTGATAACTTACCTAGGTTAACAAGTGCTTAATATTTTTCTTTTCTTCTGAAATGACTGTTTTTAGCGGTTAAGAAGAATACTAGTAATAATAATAATAACAATAAACCTTTATTTCCATTACAATACAATGGGTATTCATCAGCCGGGCAAGCCCCAACCCCCACCTGTGATGTCCAACCACAGCAGTTCCTGCCAGTAAACAGCTTAAACTCTCAGTCTTGGACGGGAACCGATCTCTCGACCTCGTGAATGCGAAGCCAGTGCGTTACCACTGTACTAGCCAGTAGTCTAGTACAGTTGGGTATCTCCTCAGATGTAAAATCGAATTTTCTTTCAAGTGGATTTTTCTTTTGCATTTTTTTTCTTCTCAAATTACCAAAGTCAAATCTTAAGTTAGGATGTGTGTCACCAGAAAAGAGATGAATTGAGTAACTAAATAGTACTCACATGAAGATAAAGAAATTCTTTGTGAAGCTTAAATAGAAACTTTTCTCTCTCTTTTATTTTTCTTCCTCCTTCCTCTTCTCTCTATATTCTTTGAAATGGAAAACATCAAAATGAGGCCAGCTCTGTCCCCCAATGGTCATGGGAGGGGTGGTAGAGGATCTTTGTGAGATGTAGGAGGAGGAGGAGTGGCTCTTAAAAGACTGAAGCAAAAAGACAAGGATTTAGAGACAATGGTTATAAACCTTGACGATAAAATTCGGAGTATGCATAGAGAAATGAAAGAGAATGAAGCACTCAGAGAAGAAATAAGATTTTTGGAGGAAGCAAATAAATCACAAGGGCAAGACAGAAAGGAACTAGAAAAACAAATAAAGAAGCTGGAAGGGGAAAGGAGTGAAACAGAAACCAGAATTTCTAAACAAGAAGATAACAACAAACATTTGAATGACAACCTAAATGAATTAAATGCTAATTCACTGCTCTCTTCTGAAACAGACGAGATTGCAGCTTGGAATGTCCAAATTAAGGAAAACATTGAACAGTTTAGAAAAAAGTTTCAGGAGCTGAATACGGAACATGATGCCATGAAAACTTTCTTTGCTGATGCACTAAAGGGGAATGTGGCAGTAAAAGAGGCTGTGGAAGTGGTGGCACTGGAAAACATACAAGCAGTTGACTATGCAGGTACAGTAATCGAAAAAATTAAAGACGTTGTGATGGAAAGGTCAAATCCACTGATTAAACAGGCACTTGATAAAGAGAAGACAGTGGTAATCTCAGGCATAAGCAAATCCAAGGAGCCAACAAGGCAGGGGAGACTTGAAGAAAATAAAGCTAGGGTTGTAGACCTGATAAGAAAACTTGGAGTAGTGTGTGGTCCTGAGGATATTGTAATCATTCACCAACTAGGTAAATGTTCTAGGGAGGGAAAGTAGAGACAAATAAAAGTAACCTTTGAGAGAGGAGACACATGTAGAGAAATATTGATGAGGAAAAAAGTCTAAAAGACCTTCAAGAATTCAAAGAGGTGCTCATTAGACGATACAGAACACAGGAAGGGATGGAAAGGATCAAAACCTTGTTGCAAGAGGCCAGAAGATTAAATGAGGAACAAAATGAAGACGAGAAGAAAAAATTTCATTTCAGAGTTCTTCCAAACAAAGGGGAGATAAAGAAGATAATGACAGAAGATCAGGGGATGGGGCCTCATTAAGATTGTTATATATAAATGCTGATGGATTAGCTGGTAAGGCAGTAGAATTAAAAGATAGGCTTCACAACAGTAAGGCAGATATAGTAACAGCTACAGAGACTAAGTTGAGTGAAGACATAAACAGTGTCACAGTTTTTCCTAAGGGCTTCAGAATATTAAGGGTTGAAAGATCTGAGAGGACTGGTGGACTGATAGCACTGCTCATAAGTGAAAGGATTCATGTTGAAGAAATAAACTTGGCTATAGAAAGTGAGTTCAAGGAATTTCTTGCTGCTCGCATAAATACTGGGTCAGAGAGCTTTACAATAAATGTTGTATATAACCCACCAAGAAACCAGAATTTCTAAACAAGAAGATAGCAGCAAACAGCTGAATGACACCCTAAATTAATTAAATGTTAGTTCACTGCTCTCTTTTGAGAGAGACGAGATTGCAGCTTGGAATGTCCAGATTAAGGAAAACATCAAACAGTTTAGAAAAGAGTTTCAGGAGCAGAATACAGAACATGATGCCATGAAAACTTCCTTTGCCAATGCACTAAAGGAAAATGTTGCAGTAAAAGAGGCTGTGAAGGTGGTGGCACTAGAAAACATACAAACAGGTGACTATAAAGAAACAGTAATCGAAAAAATGAAGGACTTTGTGATGAAGAGGTCAAATCCACTGATTTAACAGGCACTTCATAAAAGGAAGACAGTAGTACTCTAAGGCATAAGCGAATCCCGTGAGCCAACATGGCAGGGGAGACTTGAAGAAAATAAAGCTAGAATTTTAGACCTGATAAGAAAGCTTGGAGTAGTATGTTGTCCTGAGGATATTGTAAGCATTCACCAATCAGGTAAATATTCTAGAGAGGGAAAGCAAAGACCATCAAAGTAACCGTTGAGAAAGGGGATACATGTAGAGAAATATTGATGAGGAAAAAAGTCTAAAAGACCTTCAAGAACTAAAAAAAAAATGTTCATTAGACGATACAGAACACAGGAAGAGATGGAAAGGATAAAAAACTTATTGCAAGAGGCTAGAAGGTTAAATGAGGAAAGAAATGAAGAAGAGAAGAAAAGTTTTTGTTTCAGAGTTCTTCCAGACATAGCAGAGATAAAGATGATAATGATAGAAGATCAGGGGATGGGGCCTCATTAAGGTTGCTATACACAAATGCCTATGGATTAGCTGGTATGGCAGTAGAATTAAAAGATAGGTTTCACAACAGTAAGGCAGATATAGTAGCAGTTACAGAGACTAAGTTTAGTGAGGACATAAATAGTGTCAGTTTTTCCTAAGGGCCTCAGAATATTAATTGTTAAAGGATCAGAGAAGACTGGTGGAAGGATAGCACTGCTCATAAGTGAAAGTATTTAGGTTGAAGAAATAAACTTTTCAATAGAAATTGAGTTGCTCGCATAAGTACAGGGTCAGAGAGCATTATAATAACTTTTGTATAAAACCCACCAAGGAATCAACATCGGATAGAATTTTATAAGGAAAGTCATATAGGTACTATTGAGGTCATAAACTCATTGTTAACATTGCTCGGAAGAGAAAATGTAGGATATTGACTATGGGAGATTTTAATCATATGGGGATAGATTGGATTAATCTTGACCTACACAGTGGTGAGGACTAATTTGGGGCAAGATTCCTAGATTGTGTACAAGGGAATTTACTACACCAACATGTAATGGAACCAACAAGGGCCAGGGGTGGGGATGAGCCCTCACTACTTGATCTAGTGTTCACAGATAATGTGTTGGATATTGAAAAAATTGAGTATGAACCACCAATTGGAAAGAGTGACCACTGTGTGTTGTTGATGGAGTATATCATTGAAGATGTTCTTCCTGAGAGTAGAGGAACTGAGGACACTTGGAGAAACTATCCGAAAGATTACATCAACATGAATGAGCTTTTTGCAGTTTTTGACTGGAGGACAATATTTTAAAACAAGTCTGTACAAGAAATGTACGACATTTTTTGTGAGAATTATGGGAAGATTGTAGATTGCTGCATGCCTGTCACTAAAGTAGGTGTAATTCATGCCAGAGAGAAATTGTTCGATAATGAGTGTAAAAGAGCTAAGGAGTGGAGAGAAAAATGCTGAAAAAGATATAGGAAGAGAAAAAACATAGATCCCAAACTTTTCCACAGCTTTATCAGAGGAAAACTGAAGGTAAAAGAACAGGTTCTAAAGCTTAAGAGAGCGGATGGAAGCATCACTGAGACGGATGAAGAGATATGAAAAGAATTAAACAAGGAGTTTCAGTCATTATTTAAAGTAGAAAATACCCTACCCCCTTAGATTGCAGAGATAGAAGTTCATGTACAGGTATTAGAGAACATCATCCTTTCACCCACAGAGGTATGCAAATTGCTGATAAAGCTACAGGTGCTGATGATATATCACCTTATATATTTAAAAAATGTGCTAATTTAGTATCAGCGGCACTAAGTATCATATTTAAAAAGTCACTGGAGTCAAAGGAGATTTCAAGACGCTGGAAACAAGTGAACTTGAAACCTATTTTCAAAAAGGGAAGGAAGGATACGGCTCTAATGATGCTTTTTCTATAGACCTGCTTCCTTGACCAGCATTGTATGCAAAGTTATGGAGAAACTACTAAAGAAACACATCTCTCTTCACTTGGAATCCTTCAACTTTTTGCTAGTGAGACAAAATGGCTTTAGAGAATGTAGATCAACATTTTATGATGAGGTAAGCCGAATCTTAAAGGAAAGAGAGGGCTGGGCAGATAGCATATTCCTAGAATTCCAGAAACTATTTGACACTGTCCCACATGGGAAACTTATTATGAAGCTGCAAGCAATGGCTAGAATAGGTGGAAATGTCTTCAAATGGATTAAAACATACTTAGAAGGAAGAGAACAAAGGGTTAGAGTAAGCAACTCATTGTCTGCGTGGAGAAGAATTAGTAGTGGAGTTCCACAGGGTTCATTTTTATGGCCACTGTTGTTCCTTGTATATGTAAACAACCTACCAGAGTCTGTAAATTCATTAATGAATATGTTTACAGATAATGCAAAGGTTGTGACAAAGGTATGGAACGGGAACAATGGTAGAGAACTTCAGGAAGATCTAAATAGTCTGCATGAGTGGTTAGAAAAATGGCTAATGAAATTCAGTACTTCAAAATGTAAGGTAATGAGAATGGGTACAAGTGCAAAAGGGCCCAAGCTTGACTACTTGGTGGCAGAAGTACAACTTCGAAGAGACATATAATGAGAGAGATCTAGGAGTAAACATACTGGCAGATTTGTCCCCAGAAATGCATATTAATGGCCTTGTAAGAGCAGCATATGCTTTCTTAGCAAATGTAAGGGTAGCCTTCAGGGACATGGACATCCAAATGTTTAGAAATATTTATGTAACTTATGTGAGGCCAAAACTTGAAGATGCAGCCCCCATTTGGAATCCACACTTGAAAAATCACGTAGTTAAGCTTGAAAAAGGGTCAATGACATGCCACGAAACTGGTGCCAGAAATACGCAATATCAGTCATGATGAAAGGCCGAAGGAATTAGACTTACCATCACTCAAAGCTAGAAGATTGATGGGGGATATGGTGACAGTCTCTAAATTCTATCATGGTTATGATAGAGTGGATAGGGATCGATATTTTGATATGGCTAGCACTAGAACTAGAGGTCATAATTTGAAGCTTCGTAAGAAAACTTCTTTGCAGGATGTAAGGAAGTACTTTTTTAGTGTAAGAGTAGTTGGTAACTGAATTCGCTAAGCTATGAAGTAGTTAATGCTAACTCAGACCATAGTTTTAAGGACAAGTATAAGAAGCACTACTAATTATAAAATGGAACCGATGAGGTGACGGGAAGATGCGCGTTTTGCGCTATTTCCCGTAAGCATAATTAGGTAATCACACACACACACACACACACACACACACACACACACACACACACACACACACACACACACACACACCCCCCCCCCCCCTAGACTTCCAGAAAGCGTTTGACACTGTTCCACATGGGAGACTTATTAGGAAGCTGCAATCAATGGCTAGAATAGGTGGAAATGTTTTGGAATGGATAAAAACTTACTTAGAAGGAAGGGAACAGAGGGTTAGAGTAAGACACTCAGTGTCTGAATGGAGAAGAGTTAGTAGTGGAGTTCCACAGGGTTCAGTTTTAGGGCCACTTTTGTTCCTTGTATATGTAAATGACCTACCAGAGTCTGTAAATTCATTCATGAATATGTTTGCAGATGATGCAAAGATTGTGAAGAAAGTAAAAAGCGAGAACAATGGTAGAGAACTTCAGGAGGATCTAAATAATCTGCATGAGTGGTCAGAAAAATGGCTAATGAAATTCAATACTTCAAAATGT
>JAXCGZ010013309.1:15000-25000 GCA_037179515.1 Halocaridina rubra | reverse complement strand
ATATATATATATATATATATATATATATATATATATATATATATATATATATATATATATATATATATATATATATATATATATATATATGAATAATTTTTTTACCCCGACCGGGACTCGAACCTAGGACTTATGATTACTAAGTCAAGGCTCTACCACTACACCACAGAAGGTTAAAAGGAATCCAACCTTATAGCTTATATCTGCTATACTTAGGAATGAACGCATTCTAACTGAATGCCAATATGTTCATATTACAGATTCCCCAACCTCACTCGTGGCTTCATTATAGCATTTAATTTAAGTCCCAATCTCATTCGGGCCATGAAATAACCAAGCAAGCACATTACATATGTGAAAACATGGATAATTTTTTTACGCCGACCGGGACTCGAACCTAGGACTTATGAACATGGGTTGTGAAATGGTTATTATAATATATAATGTCATAGCTTCTGCTGATGATATTGTACTACTAGCTCCATCAGCTACAAGTCTTCAGGTATTAATTGACAACGTATGCAATGAAGTAAACAAGTTAGATTTGACATTTAATGATTTAAAATCTAAATGCAGGATTTTTTGACATACTGAACAAAAGTTTCAGAATACGCAATCAGCCACTAACCCTTGTTGAAAGTAATAAATATTTTGGGTTTATAATTAATAATATTCTAAATAATGCAGATGATATTAATCGCTCTATGAGCTCTTTTTATAATGAATTCAATGGTATTTTATGAAAATTCAGTTCTGCAAATATATATAGAAATAATACTGCTTTTATTTAAAACTTGCTGTCTACAAATGTATGGAACTGGTTTGCGGTTTAACAATGTCGGATCATTAAATTGCTTGAAACATTCCGCTAATGGTTACCACAAAACTATCAAGAAAGTTTTGGGACTCTCATATGAAAAGTAATCATTATGCGTGTCAAGAAACTCAACTTTTTTTTTTTTTTTTTACTTTTGAACATGATATGAATAAAATCAAATTGTTTACAGGACTGAAGATAATAAGACATTTTTGTCTGTTCTTTGATAGATAGATAGCTTAGCTTAATTTAATTTAATTCATCTTTATTTCGTATTTTCAAATACATAGTAATATACATTACATAAAAATTACAAATATATATATATTAACATTATGGTATATATACTTATATCAGAATTTTATTACAAGCACATCAAGGAGTCTTAACAAATTGAAAGGTTCGAACAAGTGTCTCCTCCATCAACACTGGCAAGTCTACTAAAACACACTTAATACCATACAGCCCTTATACACAGAACTGCGTCAGATGCGTTTATGAAATCCATTTGTGTGTGTCTAGCTAACTAACAATATGGTATCCAAGGTTTACACTGTTTAAGAAATCGGGCAAAAGATCTCTTCTGGCAAGGATTTATTTTTTTTCAAAGCTATGAGACCCTCAAGTAAGAGAATGATATGATATTTTTGCATTATGAATGAAATTATTTTCGAATATTTCATTTAAATTCTTTAATGCATGTGACTGATCATTATACTTTTATGTGTGTTTTTTGCAATAGTTTTACGCTATTAAGGTATTTTTATTATTAGATTAGGTTGCAATCTCTTTTAACGAAGTGTTGATATTTTCATATTGTGAATTTTCAGAGTAAGTCTCATAATTTTTAATTTTTAGATGTATTAGATCATGAAACTTGGAGTTTTTTCCTCATTTTATTTATTCTTTTCTTTGCGACTCATATTTATTCATTCCTCTTGTGTGTGTGCTTTTAAGTATATGTGTGTAAATATGTATTAATATTTTGATATGTAGTAATAGATATGTGCTAGTGTATGCATGTATATATGCTTATATGTGCATGAGTGTATATATGTGAATATGTATGCATATGTATGTATATATATATATATATATATATATATATATATATATATATATATATATATATATATATATATATATATATATATATATATATATATATATATGTATATATATATATATATATATATATATATATATATATATATATATATATATATATATATATATATATATATACATATATATATTAATAACACTGAACTGTTAACATACAGTCTAAAATGGAAGGAAAAGCCTATTAAATAAAACAACGAAAATATATGTATATAAAGTACTTAATAATTTCGTGACCTAAACTGGTCATCTTCTCAAAGTACAATGGCAAGAGATACAACTAGCAAAACAGAAGAAAACTTGAAAAGAATATATATATATATATATATATATATATATATATATATATATATATATATATATATATATATATATATATATATATATATATATATATATATATATATATATATACACATACAGTATAGTGCAATTGTGTAAGGAATTTTATTCTCTAGTCCGGTTTCGTTGGAGTCTCCATGAAATGAAGTCTACGGTTGTGGGTCTTCTAGGGAGAACTACCTTGCGAACTTACCACGTGGAAGAAACAGGTAGTGTGGTGGTTTTATCCCCCCCCCCCAGGTGCTAAGAAGGGTGACTGGCGTGAATTGATATCTAATGATTGTGTATGCTTGGACTCGCCCACTTCTATACTGCCACATTGAGTGTGTGTGTATATATATATATATATATATATATATATATATATATATATATATATATATATATATATATATATATATATATATATATATAAATGTGTGTGTGTGTGTGTGTGTTTGAATTATCAGCAACCTTTCGTTAACTCGGTGGTTATGACATTTAAATGTTTACCCAGGATGAGATAAAACTCTCACTTAGCTGAGAGTTAGACAGTTAGTTATAGATATCCACCCATGAGGGTGGGCGGGCCATGGTGGGCCAGTTGGTGAAGTCATCTGAAGCTGGAGTGAATCTGTAAACATAAGAGAAAATATCAAAATGCTCCGCCCAGGTTAGTAGCCTCCTACAAATTTTGATGAAGAGATGCCTTGGCTGAAAGAAAGAGGAAAGTCGGGATAGGATAGTGGTGAAGACGGGAGAGGTGATGGCGCCGTGTGCACGCTTTTAACCCCTAGGGGACCACCAAGTAAGAAGGGTAAAAGGGAAGATAGGAAATAAAAATAAATTTATGAATATAAAAAATGAAAAATAAATGGATGAACAAAATAACTGAGAGGTTGGCTTCTTCTTTTAGAACTTCAGTGGTATAGTTGGTAGCGCCTTGGTACACTCATTATTCGTCTTGGGTTCGAACCCATGCAAGGGGCAAAATACGTTTCATATTTTTTAATGTGTTTATTTGATCATAATTGATGTCTACGAGCATGTGGCTTTAATCAAATGCGATAAAGAAGCCATGATTGAGGTTGGGAATCTGTAAAATGAACAAAATGTATTAAGAGGAATGCATTCATTCTCTAGCTTAGCAGTTAGCTGAGATTTTCGCTTCTTCTTTTAGGCCTTCAGTGGTGTAGTTGGTAACTCCTTGGCCCTCCAATATTCGTCTTAAGTTCGAACCCCAGGCATGGCCAAAATATTTTTCACGTTTTCATATATGTTAATATGTTTATTTGATCAATATATATATATATATATATATATATATATATATATATATATATATATATATATGCATACATATATGTGTATATATATATATATATATATATATATATATATATATATATATATATATATATATATATATATATATATATATATATATATATATATATATATATATATATATATATATATATATATATATATATATATATATATATATATCTATATCTATTTCTATATCTATATCTATATCTATCTATCTATCTATCTATCTATATATATATATATATATATATATATATATATATATATATATATATATTTTTTTTTTTTTTTTTTTTTTTTTTTTTGAGTGTGACACCGGGATAGGCAGAAACTGCCCTCATCAACAAAGGCCCGGGCACGAGAAAATACCAAGACGAAGGAAAAGAAAAAGTTAAGAGCAAGGCAGAGATGAGGTAATGTCACACAAAGGAAAACAACAGACAGAAAAAACAGTCAAAGTAAAGAGGACCCAGAGATATGGAGGACTAGGCTCTGAGATGACGATAGATCTGCTTTATGAAGGATGAAAGGTCATAAGAATTAGGAAAGACAGAAGGAGGAAGAGATTTCCACAGTCTGGAGGTAGATGGGAAGAAGCAGTCGCTGCACCGACCAATCCGCGAGCTACAAATCTCCACACAGTACCTGTGAGATGAGGCCGCTTGGCGAGTGTTACGTGGCCTCGGCAGTGGAGGAGGGATGCAACTCGCCAACTCATCAGAGCAGCGATGGAAGTAGTAGCGATAGAAAAGCGAAAGGGAAGATACCTCACGGCGAAGAGAGAGAGAATCCAGGTTAGAAGTAAGAGCAGGATCATTAATGAGTCTGACTGCCTTAGATTGAACCCTATCAAGAAGATAAGTAAAGGAAGAAGCACCCCAGATGTGTGAGCAGTATTCTAAGCAGGGGCGGATAAGACCTTTGTAAATTTTAAGTAACTGCAATGAGGAAAAGTAATAACGAAAACGAAACAAAACCCCCAATTTTTTGGATGAAGATTTAGAAATTTGGATTATGTGATTCCTCCAAGACAAGTTAGAGGCTATATGGATTCCTAATATATTGATAGAGTTAAGAGAGTAAATTTCATTAGTTTCGAAGACAATAGGGTTATCAGGAGGAGAAGAAGATAAAGAGATAGCCAGAAACTGTGTCTTGGAGGCATTGAATTTAACTAAATTTTGAGTGCCCCATTCAGATACTCTCTGCAAATCGGAGTTAAGAGTAGAAGAAAGAGTGATACGAGATTGATTACGAGTAACAGATGAAGGTTGTGAAGAAAAGGCAGAGGAAAAGTGAAGGGTAGAATCATCGGCAAAGGCATGAAGAAGAGAGGAAGATGGGGACTGTAGAAGATCATTGATGAAGAGAAGGAAGAGAGTAGGTGAAAGAACAGAGCCCTGTGGAACACCACTGGACACAGAGAAAGGGCTAGATGTCGCGCCATCAACAACTACAGATATAGAACGGTCAGTGAGAAAACTGGAAATCAGAGAACAGAAAGAAGGGGTAAAGCCGTAGGCAGGAAGTTTGGCCAACAGAGCCTTGTGCCAGACTCTGTCAAAAGCCTTAGAGGTATCAAGGGCGACGACAAAGGATTCCCCATAGTTCCTCAGAGAAGATGACCATACATGAGTAAGATAGGACAGGAGATCACCAGTGGATCTTGCCTTGCGGAAGCCGTACTGGTGATCGGAGATAAGTGAGTTAGATTCAAGGCGTTTCAAGAAGTGAGCATTGAGCAAAGTTTCGAAAACTTTAGCAATGGAGGAGGTTAGAGCAATAGGTCGGTAGTTAGAAGGAATAAAGCGGTCACCCTTCTTAGGAACAGGTTGAACTAGAGCATGCTTCCAAGATGAAGGATAGATACTGGTTGACAGAATGAGGCGAAAAAGACGGCAAATTACGGGAGCCAGTTCATCTGCAAACTCATTAAGGAACCTTGCAGGGATACCATCAGAACCAGATGCCTTGTTTGTCTTTAGTGAACGAAGAACCTTATGAACTTTGCGTGAAGAAAGGATAAGGGAGGACTTAGGGTTAGAGAGGGGAAAAGACTGAGGAACAGGTGCGCTGGAATCGTTGATAGAAGAGTTGGCAGAAAAATGAGAGCCAAAGAGAGTGGCTTTGTCAGTGGGAGAGCAAGCTATAGAACCATCAGAACAAATGAGAGGGGGAAAGCTTGAGTTACAGAAGTTTTTGGAGAGGTTTTTGGCTAAGGACCAGAAGCATTTGTCAGTGGGAGAGGAGTTAAGGTCATCAACTTTCCTTCTTATGAAGGAAGCCTTAGACCTTCGAATCTGAGCTGTACAGCGATTCCTAGCTATAATAAAAGCAGAGCGAGTTAAATCGGAAGGAGAGGCTTGGTAAGATCGGTGAGCCTGATTCCTAGCCTGGATAGCCATGGAGCAGGCACGGTCAAACCAAGGTTTAGGGGGAGAGAAAGTTTTTGTAGAAGAGGGGATGTACACCTCCATTCCCGCGGTCATGATCTCGGCAACTTTTACAGCTACCCAATCAGGGTTGCGGGACCGAAAGCAGTAGTCATCCCATGGAAAGTCAAAGAGAAAGTTACACAAATTTTCATATTGAGTTCGCTCGAAGTGCCAAAGGCGGCGTTGAGTAGGAGGGATTGGTGGTGGGGGAGCGAAAATGGAAGAGACAGAGATCATGGAGTGGTCAGATTTACCAAGAGGGGAAAGCACGGAATAAGAGTAGTTTGAAGGGTTAGAAGTAAAAAAAAGGTCAAGAATGTTAGCAGCTTGTTCGTGACGATCAGGAACACGAGTAGGATGTTTAATAATTTGCTCCAGATCATGAGTAATAGAGAAAGCAAGAGCCTCGCATCCTCCCACATCAGTGTGAGAAGAATGAAGCCACTCACTGTGGTGTACATTGAAGTCTCCAATGTAGAGAACTTCGGCATGTGGGTGAGAAGATAGCAAGGACTCATGGCACGAGGAGAGATATTCAAAGAAAGATACAAACTCGGTGGAGTTTGGAGAACAGTAGCAGAAGCAAAGGATGATAGTGGTAGTGGAGAGATAGACTTTTAGCCAGAGAACATCAAAGTCAGGAGATTCAAGGTCCATGAGCCTCACAGTAGGAGTGTTAATGTTGCAGTAAGCACAGACCCCACCTTTGGAACGAAAACGAGTATACAGATTATAGTGGGAGATTTGGAAAGGGTCAGTGGAAGCATGTATAGACAACTGGGTTTCAGATAGGAGGAGGAGGTTAGGGAGGAAAGAGCCCAAGTGCTGTTCCACAGACGAAAGATTAGAGTTCAGCCACGAATGTTTGAATAGTGAAGAGTGAAAGAAGCAGATCTATTAGGAGGTGCAAGGTTAAGAGCAGAACCATTACTACCACCAGGCGTGTCTGCCCTCAAGCCAATGGTGGAGTCAACACAATCCCCGGAGATTCTTCGCACCCCACTATGCCGGGTACTGGGGGCCATTAGTTGTGAACCTTCCATAAATAATGACAAAATGTGAGGAAAAGGAAAGTAAAAGAGACAGATGTGCAGAATGTTGTGACTTGTCAAATGTAATGGAATAGCAAGAGATGTGTAATGAATATGCCAGAATATTCAGTGTAGATGTAGGCATGAGGAAAGAACCGTCCTGAAGGAAGATTCAACCTGGAACTGTCTGGACCAGTCCTAGTTGCATCCTAATACCTTCAGTCGTAGTCTTTCACGGGCGGCTGGTGCCATGGCCAACCTACTATTCGGTTTTACGTCTCGAACTCCCTTTTCTACTAAGGGCTAGGACGGTTGCCTTCTTGCTAAGGACTTCTTTTTGCAAATGTAATCGTTACCCTGAGTGTATGAACTTACTAACCTCAGTCCGTGACGGGGTGCGAACCCCCGACCTGCCGACAGAGAGTCGCGGACGCTACCATTTAGCCAAGGAGACTACTGTATATATATATATATATATATATATATATATATATATATATATATATATATATATATATATATATATATATATATATATATAATTAAAAAAAGGTTTATCTGAATTTGAGCAGGTCATTATTCTTGAATTTACTTATTATTTATTTATTAATTTTTTTTTTTTTATCAAATCAAGTATATATTTAAGGTTAGTCTTCATCAACAGCGACCAACTAAAAATTTCGAATCGCAAAATTATCGTCATATAGACTGACACACAGATATAGATATGCAGACACGCATTATATTTGCAATTACTAATTTTCGCATACTGCTTTCTAAGCATTGCTAACTTAAAGTTTTGATATTCTGTTTCTGATATATATACCGTTATATAGATTGATATATATATATAAATTGTATTAGAACTGTAGTTTTTGAACGAAATTTCATAAGGAAAGTGTTACTTTAAATGTATTAAATTTTTCTTTCATGTCAAGACATTTTATGCGTCTACGCTATTTCAGTCATAAAGTCAGACAACTAAGAAATATTGAGAAATTAATTGCATTAAAGTAAGCCGATACGTATACGGACATATTATGCACAGTATGTCTCTTCTTTCTCAATAAAAAACAAAATCTTCTTTCAGGGAACAGACTCTTCATTGCAGGCG
Organism: Halocaridina rubra; assembly: GCA_037179515.1. Classification (NCBI taxonomy): domain Eukaryota; kingdom Metazoa; phylum Arthropoda; class Malacostraca; order Decapoda; family Atyidae; genus Halocaridina; species Halocaridina rubra. The sequence continues at coordinate 16,828 of JAXCGZ010013309.1, read as the reverse complement.
CTCACATCTCTGGTTTAAGTGCATTTACAACCATCTATCTGTTTAACATGGTCAAGCCATATGTCTCTACTGGATGGACGGTAGGGTGTGATTTCCTTACTCTTAACGTGGTAAGCCCTGTGCAGCCGATAACTCCAACTTTTGGTCACAATTTTCAACTAGAGCTCAAAATCAGGTAACTTTTCCCCCAATAGGTGAGATTACAAAAGTTGGGAAACATCAACGACACTCCTTTAATGTGGCACCAAATCCAGTAATAAATATTCCAAGAAAAGTTATAATGATGGGAAAATTATTCTGCCAAGGTCAAGAGTTATGAAGCCCGTGATTTACAGAGTGGCTTTCAGTTTTCCAATACAGAGTCCAGTACAGTCTATTCAAAATAGGATCAAGTATACTTGAGGTAGAATGCAAGATGGAAAACATCCTTAAACAAATCTCATGGATTCAATAAATCCCAGACTGGTATCCAGTTTTTCTAGAGAATAGAAAACCTAATGAAATATTATGAAAAAAAAGTATCAAAAATGGAGTCTCAGAAACAGGCTACGACGAATTTTGAGAGTGATGACAAAAAGCCAGATTTTATTTGTTTTTGTTTAAAGCCTTCAAGAAGGCAAATCATGGAAAGCAGAACCATAGAGATGCAATAACAAAGCCAAAAAGTAGAGAAAAGTCAAGAACGTGGAGTTAACCATCTCAGAGGATCATATATTTTCATAATCAAGGAAAAAGTACTAACTGAGCAGATCTTAGTTCAGTTTCAAAATTTTAATAACAACATTAATGATAACAATATCATTTCGCTCCATACTAAATATAGGACTAGTGTTAGTTATTATATACGTATTCTTATACATATTTCTTTAAATCACTGTTTCCTATTTCATATATATAAGTTGTTCCGGTTTTACGTCACGGACTCCCTTTTCAACCAAGAGCTAGGATGGTTGCCTTCTTGAGAAGGACTTGTTTTGGCAGATGTAATCGTTACCCTGAGTGCATACCCTTGCTAACCTCAGACCGTGACGGGGCGGGAACCCTCGACCTGACGCCTCGGAGTCGTGGACGCTACCGCTTTAGCCACGGTGACTAATTTTCATATATATAAGTGGTGTACGTAATAAAGATGCGGTCACTTAAAGGAGTTTGTAATGCTTTTTGCCCTATGATCATATATATATATATATATATATATATATATATATATATATATATATATATATATATATAGATATATATATATATATATATATATATATATATATATATATATATATATATATATATATATATATATATATATATATATATATATATCCATATATATATTTATATATATATATATATATATATATATATATATATATATATATATATATATATATATATATATATATATATATATATATATATATATATATATATATATATATATATATATATATATATATATATACATATATATATAGATATGTATATATAATATATTTTATATATATATATATATATATATATATATATATATATATATATATATATATATAATATATATATATATATATATATATATATATATATATATATATATATATATATATATATATATATATATATATATACTGTATATGTATATATATATATATATATATATATATATATATATATATATATATATATATATATATATATATATATATATATATATATATTTATATATATATATATATATATATATATATATATATATATATATATATATATAATATAATACATATATATATATATATATATATATATATATATATATATATATATATATATATAT